>CAMZMU010000084.1:29187483-29273362 GCA_947311845.1 Poa pratensis
GTGGGATCACGGCAGATGCCATAGGTATGGCTAAGATGGGGCCGAATGGTCGTTGGGGGAATCCGGGGAGGGTTTATGCACTCAAGAAGTGCACACGCAAGAACACGCAAGAACACGAACAAAGAACCAAGAAAGCAAGAACACAAAACACACCACGATGTACCCTGCTTCGGGGCCCTCTTGCGGAGGTAACACCCCTACTGCAGCACTATCCTAGTCAGTGTATAGCTCAAAGTGACAAGTACAAGCTGCTCCTCGAGCTGTATGATGATACAATGGTGAGAACTGAGGTGGAAGATGATGCTACAAAGAGAGGAAAAGGCACTCCGAGCCTGAACCGAGGTCTCTCCGAGGTGTTCCGAGCTTCCTCTCTCTCTCTCTCTCTTGATCTTCGATCTGGATCCGTCGTCCTCTAGCAGGAGGGGGTGAAGCCCACTATATAGGCCAGCCGGGTTACCATTGTGCCCCTCGCAGAACACTGTTGCCATGCCTCTGCAACGGTCACCACCGTACCACCGTACCTCGGTCGGGGACAAGACGTGGCTTGCCCATCTCCTGTAGCCTAACGGCAGAGCTAGCATGTCCCCTCTGACCGAGACAGGACGTGGCCTGGCAGAGCTACCTCGTAGCCTTTACCCAGACCTCGCGTGGTCAGCGGTCGGAGACGTGCAGGCCCGCCGAACCCGGAGCACGCCTCTGCCATGCTCCTTGACAGACGCTCCCGTGTCAGGCGCTCTAGTACCCGGCTGGAAGTGACAGGAGCATTGACTCCGGCCCGACCTACAGCCCATCACCTCGGTTAGCTCGGCGCGTCCGTGCCGTACCTTGGGTCTTGCGCTTAATATCTTTTACTAGCTCGGATCTTACTTCCTTCCCACAGCTTCTCCTGCACCCACAACACAAACCACCGCACTGAGGTAGTTAGGTCGGCAGAACATAGCTCGGACTGTGAACCTCGGCCCTGGCCAACAGTATACCTCGGACCCCTCTGGGCCAAAATAGGTCGGCCTGTATTCTCCAGGTCAAGATGAAGCTCGGACCTTCCCAGGCCCAAACAGGTCGGCCCTTTCCGTACCTCGGCACAACTTGGAACACCACCTTATGCCAAGCCTTGACCCTACCCGGGGATACTCCCCCGACATTAGTCCCCGAAGCTGGTGCGGTCCTACGACCTCGGAAGGAGGGCCGTAGCAGGTTCAAAACAAGCCTTACACCACCTCCTAAACCGACCTCCAACATAGTCATGCCGAGGTACCTCCCATACACCACCATCCAATCCGAGGTAGATATGCGAACTGAACTCTCCGAGCTATCTGACTCAGCACCAACTTGCCTCAAGATTTTCCGAGGTACGTGGCGAAGAATCTCTGCCCGGGCTTCGGAATCCGGACCTCTGCCAAGCAGATTCTGACCACACGCCGCCCTCGTCAGCCGGACCCACCGAACAGCGCACCTGCGCACTCAAGTACTTGACCGCCCACGACCCCTCGATTTTGTGCTGACCAGCGCAGGAAATCCGGGGTGGGCGGTTGCCACTCTGCGGCCCACGATGTGGCCGATCGTGCGGCCGCAGACCGCGTAACCGTGCGCCCACTCGCACACGATCCCGCGCCTCCCGATAACCGCGCGGTAGTGGCGCAGTTAATGCGGGCAGTTACCGCGCGCGGCTATAAGTAGGGCCCCACGGGTAACTTCGCCATCTTCTTCCTCCTTCACTCGCCCTCTCGCCTCCATCGCCACCAGTGCCGCCGCTTCCGGTTGCGAAGAAACACGTTCCCGCCGCCGCCGACGAGCAGCTCCTTCGTCGCCGCTGCGACCGCGTCACCGGCGCCGCCCTTCAGCACCTCGTTTTCACGGTATGTACTCCCTTTCCTGATACCCTAGGCATTGCCCTAGGTTTCTTCCTCTTTGCGCTGTGGTTCTTCATATGTTCTTGAATAAAACTCTATTTACCTCCTCCGGTAGATCTTACTTGCATACTTTTTTGGGTAGTAGCGAGTTTCATACCTCGGATAGATGCTCGCCTAGCATAGATATGCCTCTATGTATATTAGATAGCCGTCCAACTCCTCCTGAGTTAGCCAGATATAGCCTTAGATTCCAGATTCACTTTTTCTTTGCTAAACTTCTGTGCATTCTTCTGCAGATTGATTCTGCCGAGATGTCTCCTCCTGAGACTTCGGAACAAACCGAGGTTCCAGACCTCGAACTGGAGGTCGGAGAACGAGCCGGCTGGGAAGGTTCGGATGTAACTCCGGATGAAATCCAGTGGCTCAGGGCGACTCGGCGGATTCCCGCCGGGGTAGAGTGTCGCCTGCCAGAGGGCGAACTCGAGCCTCAAGTCAAGGAAGGGGAACGGGTGGTCTTCGTCGCGCACTTCCAGCGCGGCTTCGGACTGCCCGTTAGCGATTTCTTCCGGAGCTTCCTCGACAATTCGACTCCAGGTTCATCACCTCCCCGCCAACGCCATCACCACTCTCTCCTGCATCGTTTCCTTCTCTGAGGGATACCTCGGCCTCAAAGCCACGGTAGACCTCTTTTCTCGCTACTTCCAACTTAAGCGGCAAGTGATCCCGGATCCGAAAAACAAGGATCTGCCCAAGCTACTAACCGCCTGCGGAGCAGCCATCATAGCTCCTCGCCGAAACTCCATCTTCCCACGTATCGCTACTCCGGACACCGTTCGCAAGTGGCTCCGGACGTGGTTTTACGTGAAGAACTCCGGCGAAGAGGACTTCCTCAATCTGCCGGTGTTTAACCTCAGCCCTCCTACCGAACCGCTCAACTGGGACTACACTCCCCCTCTCACCAGCGAAATCAAGTCCATCCATGGGTATGTTGCGAAATGGCAGGACCCGGAGGACCCTGCGAACGACGGGAAAGTCCTGACGGCTGACGATCTGGCCTGCACATTTGTGAAGCGCAGGGTCTCCCCTCTCCAGGCGAGGACTCACAAGATCTGCCACATGAGCGGTCTTTATGATCCAACCCGCCATACGCATGTTGCACTGGACAACGCCGCTGTAGCTCGGCGAGTCCGAGCTATCACCAAGTCCAAGATCTCTGACGCTTGGACATGGGGAAGGGAACCCCACTACAGGACCAAGCCACCAAAACAGGTACGCTGTTCCGACGTTTTCTTCGGTACTCCTTTACCACCGAGGTCTTGCTACCGACGTTCATCTTGACCATTTCTTCCTAACTCCTTTTCATATGTCTGCCATATAGCTGTTCTCCCGCCAGACCGCCGAGGATGGAGTCCATCCTGCGGACCACTTCGGCAAGGATCTTCCTGTCGAGGACCCACCATCCAACGAGGACCCTGACAACGAGGATTACATGCCCATTGCCTCGGCCCGCGTCACCACCGCGGGTAAGCCTCAAGCACAAGCTTCAGTTCAAGAGATTTCGGATGACGAGGAGGGATTTCTCGTCATGGAACCAATAAACGCGGTACCTATCTCCTGCCTTCCTCACCTTCCGAACTTTACTCCAGCAACCAGCCGGAAACGCGCTGGTGCCGCAACTTCGGCCGCCGAACCATCCGCCACTGGAGCCTCCGGACCCACTGCGGCTCCGGTCAAGAGACGTCGGCTGAAGAAGTCCGGAAATCCTCCTCATGCCCGAGGGGGCAAGAAGTTTCCTACTTCGGATGGGTAATGCTTTGCTTCTATAGCCAACAAAGTTTGTTGCTTAAACTTATCACCTCGGTACTAACACTTGACCATTTCCTTCGTTGCAGTGACCCCATAGAAGTGGATCAGGAGGTATCCTCCATGACTGCACCCGTTGGTGCCTCTGAAGCCACGACCACCCCGACGAACTCTCGCCCCGTATCTCCTCCACCGAGGTCTGGCCCGGCCTTGGAGAAATCTGCCCCCACCCGAGGCCAGACTTCTCCGCGTCCTCAAACGGTGCGGGGACCAATCGCGCCAGCACTCCGGCTACCGCCTTGCCGGAGCCTCGACTCTCCCCCCGCAGCCAGACTGCCCGCAACCAACACAGCAACAGCAGAAGCAACAGCAGAAGCAACAGCCCAAGCACAGCCCAAGCACAGCCCCAAAAACCAGTTCGCCAGACTACCTTGCCGTTGGAGAAAGGCAAGGAGAAAGAGAAAGAGACGGTGAAGTCTAAGGTCACCCCCAAACCAACATCTGGGTCTGGCACCCTGACTATCTCTTCTCCTTCAAGGATGCACCGAGGTCTCCTCCCGGTGACACGCCGAATTCCTCCATTTGCCGCACCCGTTGATGAGACTGCTCCTCCGGCCGACGAATATGCTCGGAGGACATCTCTTATACTGGATAACCGGCCTGCTTCAAGCTCCGAGGCTGCTCAAGCCTTGGAGGCCTCGGTTAGGGGCATCGAGCAGGGCGGACCGTGGGGATATCCTCCTCTGCGCACTGACAGTGACCAGAGCCTCGGCTCCTTGGAACACTACAACGCAGACTGGAATTCTGCAGACGAGGTCTCCTCGGCCTCCCTAGCTGCTCCGGTAGGTGAGCACCCTGCGGGAAACAGCGCCTGCGGCCGAAGCGTCACGACCTACAAGTCGCTGCCCTGCGTGCTGCTCAAAACATCGACGTAAGTCCTATTCTCTTTACTTTCATGCAGTATCTCATCTAATATCCACCATTCCCAGTCCCCGAGATTCGAGGTAAACTATTGACGCTCCGCCGGAGTTAAAATTGTTTGGCTTGAATCTCAAACCATTTTACCTTACTTTATCATGCACCTCGGGTACGAGTCCCCGAGACTCCTGTCGAGGCATACCCCGGCAACATTTTTCCAATGATTTGACTCCGAGTCCCCGAGACTCTTGTCGAGGTATAGCCTTTCTAACCGAGCTATGTTTTTCTTCCTTGCAGAATACTATGAACGTCCGCACGGACATCTTCCATACCCTCCTGTTTGACCACAAGAAACTCCACGACGAGCACAAGGCCGTCCTTGCAGAAAAGAACTCTTTGGACGAAAAGCTCCAACTAGAGAAAGCCGAAGTAGCTCGTCTGGTAAAGGAACTGAAGCGCATCACCGAGCTGCGGACGTCGGAAACAGAGCAGCTGCAGGCGGAAAAGGCCAGTGTTGTTGAAACAGAGAAGAAACTTCGGGAGGATGCCGCCAAGGAACATGAGAATGCGCTCCAGTTAGCCGAGGCCCGCGCCACCTCGGCCACCGAGGCTTATGAAGCCCTTCAAGCTTCGGTTAACCAGCTCCTCCCGACGCTGGAACGTATCAACAAAGAAATGGACGGTAAGCTTCTTGCCCCCCTTATCCTTGCTTTGTCCTCAACAGTACTGGCTCTTTGCCGAACTGTTTCTTTCATTATTAACAGGCTATTCTTCTGCAGAGCACTTCACCTACACCCAAGTTTCGGCTCGCAATATCACTGATCAGCACAGGAAGAGGCGTAGCGAGACGAACCCCGCCTGGACCATTGAGGACCACATCGTGGCCATCAAAGCTCGGATCCATCCCTTGAAAACCATTGGGTCCGAACTCCTTGATGCAGGTGTGTCTGCTTTCCGAGCCTTGTGGCCTCTTGCCGATGCTCCCAATACTACGCCTGAGCTCGCCGCCAAGCTTCGTGAAGCCGAACAAAGACTTCGAGAGTGGCGCTCATCCTCGGCTCGCGCTGGAGCTGATGCCGCTCTCAAATTCATCATGACTTGGTGCGAGAAGCTCGACCTCGAAAAGATGGACACTCTTCGCCGAAATTCGCCCTGGTCCACGGACCCAATTCTCATCCAGCGGCGCGAAAAGATGGCTTCCTTCTTCGCTGGATATGCCAACACCAAGAACTTGAGCGAGGGAGACACCTACTCCGACGCCGAAGATGACGAGCCAGAAGAGGATGAATACGAAACAGAATCCGACGTCGAAGCCGAGCAAGGTGACGATGGTGACACCCGCGAAGCAGAAACCGAGGCTTCTCCACAAGCTGGTGCCGAGGTTACTGCCGACGTTGCCAGCACCTCCCAGGCTACCTCGGCTGCTGCCGACGTAATTCCTGATGCCTCGACCTGAACTCTGTTACTATCATGCTTGGCCAAAAAACTTCATTAAATCCCCGGTATGCCGGGACGCAGATGTAATCAAACTTAAGTAGTTCCTTTTGCTACCTCTGTTACTATCATGCTTATCCGAACCATGCTTTTCTAAGCTTTACGTCGAATCCTTTTGAATGATTGCTCGAGTTTACTTTCGTGTTTACTATGTTTGGCATTCTTTGCTCTTGACTACCTTTTAGGCAGATGCCAGTCGAGTCACAAGATTGTTGTTCATAGCATACAGTACTTGGTAAATTCCGAGGTATGTTTCAAAGTCATCCGACATAAACGAAAGGTAAAGACAGGGGTTAGTAAACGACACATGCCGAACTATAATTTTGGACCGAGTCCCCGAGTTCATTTTCATGTCTCCCACGTTTTTTCCTCTTTGCTCTTGACTACCTTTTAGGCAGATGCCAGTCGAGTCACAAGATTAGTTTCATAGCACACATTACTTGAAGTTTGAGACGAGGTTCAAAATAGTTCGGCATATGAACAAAACTGACAAACAGAGATAAAACATAAGCACAAGAGCGAGGCAGTCCCCGAGCTTTTACCTCGGAGTGCCGACATTTTTATTAAGGATTAACCGAGGTACATACATTGCGCCTTTCATGAGTAGAAAGGTCGGAGTAGAGCTACGTTCCATGGTCGCCTGACCTCTGACTCGGGGTTGTCCAGCCCATCTTCCCTTGGTTCCTGCGCATCTATAAGATAGTAGGAATCATTGAGCAGAGCTCGGCTCACAACGAACGGTCCCTCCCATGGAGGTGACAACTTGTGCCGGCCTTTCTTGCGCTGCACCAACCTCAGCACCAAATCTCCCTCGTGAAACACACGAGGGTTGATACTCCGGCTATGATAACGTCGGAGACCTTGCTGGTAAATTGCTGACCGAGATGAGGCCAATTCTCTCGCTTCCTCAAGCAGATCTACTGCATCCTCCCGAGCCTCTTTTGCCTCGGCTTCAGTGTACATTGCCACTCTGGGCGCATCATACTCGATGTCAGTGGGTAGCATAGCTTCTGCCCCATAGACCATAAAAAATGGCGTATAGCCAGTCGATCGATTTGGCGTGGTCCTTAGACCCCACAGTACTGCTGGTATCTCATCTATCCAACACCCCGGCGTTTTCAGCAGTGGTTCAATGAGCCGAGCCTTGATGCCGGCCAACACTAGAGCATTTGATCTTTCCACCTGTCCATTAGACTCCGGGTGTGCCACCGAGGCTATGTCCAGCCGGATTCCCTTGTTCATGCAAAACCGAGCGAACTCTCCAACAGCAAAGTTAGTGCCGTTGTCCGAGATAATGCTATGGGGGTAGCCATATCGCAGAATAATCTCCTTCAAGAAAGTCACTGCTGAATGACCATCCAACTTCCGGATTGGTTTCACCTCGATCCACTTGGTGAATTTGTCCACCATCACCAATATGTGTGTCATGTTACCTCGGGCTGGTTTGAACTCTCCCACCATATCCAAACACCATACCGCAAACGGCCAAGTGATAGGAATTGTTTTGAGCGCCGAAGCCGGCATATGCGTTTGCTTGGCAAATCTTTGGCATCCTTCACATCTCCGGACTATGGCCTCTGCATCGGCAAGAGCAGTGGGCCAATAGAACCCATGCCTAAACACCTTGGCACCAGAGCTCTTGTGCTGCAATGATGACCACATTCTCCTTGGTGGATCTCCAAAAGCATCTCCTTGCCTTCAGCTGGCTCAACACACCGTTGCAACACCTCGGTTACGCTTCTTTTATAGAGCTCCTTGTTGATGATGGTGTACGCCTTGGCCCTCCTTTGAATCCTCCTAGCCTCGGTTGTGTCACTTGGCGTGCTTCCCTCCGTTATGAACTTCATAATTTGCTCCGCCCACTCCGGCACCGGGTGCAAAGGAAAAAGTTCCTCATCCACCTCCATTGGCTCGGCCACCATAATCTCCTCCATTATTTCCTCCACCATCCTGCGACCAGTCCCCGAGTCTGGATGAGCAGTCCCCGAGCTCTGCCACGCAGTCCCCGGGTCCGACCAAACGCATCCGACGTCTACCTCCATTGGAACAGGTCCGGGCTCTTGCTCCGCCGGGATGAAAATAGATTCGGATTCAGGAGAAGGTTTGATTGAAGGAGTTCTCAAGTGATTCAGGGCTACCCCTGGTGGTACTGCCTCTTTGATGAACCGAGCTTTGACAACACGTCGGCAGCATCATTTTCTGCCCGAGGTATATGCCTGTACTCACACCCTTCAAAGAACCCGGATATCTTTTGCACATGGAACCGATATAACGCCATGTTGGCATCCAGAGCATCCCAAGTTCCAGAAGATTGTTGCACCACCAGGTCGGAATCGCCGAAGCACTCTACACGCCGGATACCGATCTCCTTTGCCACCTTGAGGCCATGGATTAAGGCCTCATACTCCGCCACATTGTTTGATGCTGAGAAATGAATCTGCAGCACGTACTTCAGCTGATCTTGCTTTGGCGAGGTGAGGACTATACCAGCCCCCAGCCCGATCTTTGTTTTGGACCCATCAAAATGCATTTTCCAATAATTATAGTCCGGCCTGGGTGGCTCATACTGCATCTCGGCCCAATCACAAAAGAAGTCCGGCAACGCCTGGGATTTAATTGCGTCTCTTCTCTCGTAATGTGGTGCATATGGAGACACCTCAATCGCCCATTTGGCAACTCGGCCAGTTGCATCTTTGCACCCGATGATCTCCGAGATTGGAGCTTCGCACACCACCGTCATGGGATGCTCCTGGAAATAATGCTTCAACTTCTTGACCGCCAGGTAAACACCGTACGTCATCTTCTGGTAGTGAGGATAGTTCTGCTTCGAGGTAGAGATCACCTCGCTCAAGTAATACACCGGTCTCTGCACCGACCTGCCACCTTCTTCGCGCTCCACCACCACTGCCACACTTACAACTCGGTTTGTGGCCGCAATGTAAAGTAACATCGGCTCATTGTGCAATGGTGACGCTAACACCGGGGCAGTGGACAACATCTTTTTCAGCTCGCCAAACGCCACGTCGGCCTGCGGGGTCCATGTAAACCCGGTACTTTTCTTCATGAGCTGGTACAAAGGTAAGGCTTTTTCTCCTAGCCGAGCTACAAATCGGCTCAACGAGGCTAGGCACCCTGTGAACTTCTGCACATCTTTCAAACACTTCGGTAACTTCATGCTCTCAATAGCTCGGATTTTGGCCGGGTTAACCTCGATACCTCGGCTGGACACCAGGAATCCGAGCAACTTTCCAGCCGGGACACCAAAGGTGCACTTGTCCGGGTTAAGCTTCAACCGATACTTTCTCAAATTCACAAATGTCTCCTCGATCCTCGAGGAGAGTATTTTCTCCTTAGTTTTGATGACAATATCGTCGACATACACTTGCACATTTTTGCCCATCTGAGAGTGCAGGCATTTCTGCATACACCTCTGATAAGTTGCCCCGGCATTTCTCAGACCAAAACACATGACACGATAGCAATACGCCCCATACGGGGTAATAAAAGCGGTCTTTATTTGATCCTTTGGGTTCAGTGGTATCTGGTGAAAACCAGAGTACGCATCGATGAAAGATAACAGTTCACAACCAGCAGTGGAATCGATCACCTGATCAATCCGAGGTAATGGAAATGGATCTTTTGGGCACGCCTTGTTGAGGTTAGTAAAGTCAATGCACATGCGCCACACCTTGACCACGGCTGGCTCGTCTTTCTTCTTTTCCACCAGGACCGGATTGGATATCCAGTCCGGATGCAGTACCTCCATTATGAACCCGGCTGCAAGCAACTTAGCCAGCTCGTCCAGCACCACTTGTCTCCGGTCGTCTGAGAGACGACGGGTCGGTTGCCTCACCGGTTTCACCTCTGGCCTAACAAATAAAGAGTGCTCTGCCAACTCCCTCGGAACACCTGGCAGGTCCTTAGCCGACCATGCAAAGATATCCCGATTCTCACGGAGGAAGTGACAGAGCTCGCCTTCCTATTTCTCGCCTAGCCCGGTCCCAATGATGGCCACATGCTCTGGGTGCTCCGGGTCAATGGGGATCTTCTTGGTCTCCTTGGGTACCTCGAACGCCGCAGTTGAGTCCGGGCTCATCAGTCCGGACAGGCCGAGCTGTGTTGACTGCGCCATTGCCACCACTTGATGCAGCTTCTTCTTCTCGGCTGCGATCACCAAAGACTCGGCTAGGTTAGATCCCGCCGAGGCACACTGAATTGCTCGCTTGTAGTCACCCGAGATGGATATGATCCCATTAGGCCCTGGCATTTTCATCTTCAGGTATGCAACATGGGTGGAAATCATGAACTTGGCCAAAGCCGGCCTTCCAAGCAGTGCATGGTATGCACTCTCCAAGTCCACCACCTCGAACTCGATACTCTCAACTCGGCAATTTTCCTTGGTTCCAAATGCTACATCCACCCATATCTTGCCCATGGGTGCACAGGAAACGCCGGGCACAATCCCATGAAAAGTACAACTGCTTGGCATCAACTGATTAGGCGAGATGCCCAATTTCACCATTGTGTCTCGGTACATGATGTTGATGGCACTGCCATTGTCCACCAGAACTCGGGTGAACCTCACATTGTTGGTAGGCCCACACAACGTTGGATCTACCACCAGGGCATACTTTCCAGGACTCGGCATGATCCGAGGTGTGTCCTTTCTGCTCCAAGTGATCTCCTGCTCAGACCAGTTCATATAGGTCGGCACCACCGGCATTACTGCATTCACCTCCATGGCACGCCTCTGCACGCTCTTCTTGTCAGTTGGCTCGGTCACAAAGACCACATAGCTCGCATGAACCTCTCTATAGTCATTTCCGGGGTATTCATACTGCTGACTTGGTCCGGCACCATTGTTGTTGTTATTACCTCGGACATTCACCACATTCACGGGTCTTGCTGCTGCAGGCCTCGGAAGAGGTGCAGTGGTTACCGGGGTAACATTTGCTCCGGACAGATTAGGGTGGGACCTCGGCTGAAATCTCTGAGGTGGTGGTCCTGTTCTGATTCCTCCGGCCCTTGCCCCCTCTTCTCTGATTCTGCGGTTCCAGCTGCACTGCCGGGTTGAATGGTTGGCTGGCTTGCGCGGGTCAGTCGTATGGTAACAGCACGGACCATCTATCATTGATTCATAGGTCATGGGTGGCTCCTGGTTCGGACTAAATGCCGGACCATTGATTTTTGGCCTCTGGACACCTCCAGCTCCGGGCTGATCCGGGTTCACCGCTGCAACTTGGTTGGAGGGGTATGGATAGTCCGGCTCCCTCCTCTTCTGTCCGAACTCCTGACGGTCATTACACCTTGGTCCGAGCCGGTTGTTTATTGGCTCCCTCCTTCTGTTACGTGCTCCTGCCTCTGCTGCTGGCTGCATCGGATCACCCAGGGCATAAGAATCTGCAACCCGGATGGTTTCTGCTAGGGATCTCGGCATATCTCTCTGGAGCCTCTGCCACAGCATGCTGCCATGTCGACAGCCATCTGCAAACCAGGAAATGGCCTGGGCCTCTACCACTCCTTCACAGGAATTCCGAACATTGCTCCACCGAGTTAAGAATTCTCGGTCAGTTTCATGATCATCTTGCTTACATGCCGCCAGGAGCTGAGGTCGGTTTGGCCTCTTGTATGTACTAGCAAAGTTGCTGTTAAACGCCAGCTCCAAGTCTATCCAGGAGTTGATACTATACTCCGGCAAATTATTCAGCCAGATCCGAGCTGGACCTTCCAACATGTGCGGGAGATACCGGACCGCCCATCGGCGATTGCCCCCCGCAATGTGCACCGAGGATACATAATCTGTCAGCCAATCTTGTGGCTTGGTGCTCCCATTGTATGGCTTGGTGTTCCGACCTAACTGGAACTGAGATACTGGTGGTGGTGGCTCCTTCATGATCCGAGGTCCAAAACATGCCGGACCAGGAGGGCCTTCCTCCTCCAGTTGCTCAGACAAGTAGAGTCTATCCAGCTTGTTACGGACATCGCCTGGGCTAACATCCGACCTCCTATCCGAGGTCCCAACGCCCCATCCACTCTGTGGTATCCAGCTCGTGCCATGGCCGAGTCTCCATCATCATATCGGTCATCGCCTTGACCGACGTTCTGAGGTTGCTGAACATACTCCGGCTCTCGCTGATACTGCCCCTGCTGCCGAGGTTGTTGCTGATACCTCGGGGGCGGAGGTGGTTTACCTCGGCCAGCCGATGCCGCTTGACCGCCGTTCTGATTTCCCTGACCGGAGTTACCCTTAGCCCGGCTCGCATTGCCTGGGCCGGGGTTTCCCTTAGCTCGGCTAGCATTGCCCTGGCCCGCCTTCTGCTTTGCTGCTAGGACTGGATCATACATCTGCAGCTGCTGGTTCTGACCCGAGGTGACACTCCGGGCTCGATCGGCTCCTCCGACGAGTGGAGACGAGGCTTGCCCCTTGGACACCTGACTGACTGGCCTAGCTGAATAAACCATCTCTGAATCACCAGCCCCGGCATTTGCTCTGCGGAGAGCCTCATTCTGCTGGTTAGCCACATATACTAACTCATTGACTCGCTTCTGCTGCGCACGCCATGCATCTCCAGATAATCCGGATAGCTCGGCCCTGCCTGCCTCGGCAGCTCTGAGGTTCTTAGCAGGGGAACTATACACCGGCCTTCCAGTTGACACGCGACTCCCACTCCTAGCCGAGGTGGTAGGTCGAGCCTCCCTGTTTAGCTCATCATTGAGCCCCTTGCCTCTCTGCCGCACCTCGGCTCCCCTATGTGTATCAACCGCTACCGGGGTGAAGCCATTCGCTGCATTGTACTCGCGCAGATCTCTATTGAACTCATCTCTAGCTGTTATCATTGCTACAGCCTCCTTCTGCAGCAGGACACGCTTTGCCTCTAGGTCGGCCACAGTCACACTATGTCCACCCTGGATTTACTGGGTCTGCCAGCGTATCCACTATCTCTACCAGGGTCGCACCTCGGCCCCGCAGCTCTGGGGTGCCAGGCAAGTCCTTCTCTAGCCTGGGCTTTGCAGATCTCACCTTAGCAACCTCGGCTGCCTTGGACTGGCTGGCATCTACTTTGCCAGCGGCGTCAACCGGACCTGTCACCATCACCTCTACGCAGCTCTCGGGGCGAGTGATGCGCCGACCTAAAGCCGCGAGGAGAGGAGTTTCGTCGTCCACGAGCACCTGCTCCGGGTACCCGCGAACAACCTCGACAGCAACGTACGTGACGAAGCTGCCGAGCATCATGGTGAAGCCGTGCTCGGGGAAGGGCTTGCCGGCGAAACACCCCGCGTTGTCGCTGATGAAGGTGAACTCTCCGATCTTGGCGACAAGCCCGGAAAGAACACGCTCGCCTGAGCCCGTCCGGATGAAAACTCCCTCCAACGCCTCAATCTGCCCCACGGTGGGCGCCAACTGTCGTGGTGGGATCACGGCAGATGCCATAGGTATGGCTAAGATGGGGCCGAATGGTCGTTGGGGGAATCCGGGGAGGGTTTATGCACTCAAGAAGTGCACACGCAAGAACACGCAAGAACACGAACAAAGAACCAAGAAAGCAAGAACACAAAACACACCACGATGTACCCTGCTTCGGGGCCCTCTTGCGGAGGTAACACCCCTACTGCAGCACTATCCTAGTCAGTGTATAGCAAAGTGACAAGTACAAGCTGCTCCTCGAGCTGTATGATACAACAAGGAGTGAACTGATGCTGGAAGATGAAAAGGCAGATCCGAGCTGGACTCCGACCTGTTCCGAGGTCTCCTCTCCGGTCATCTTCGATTCCCCTCGTCTCTTGCACCGGGGATCACTGATAGGTCAGCCTTAGCAGGTGGGGGTGAAGCCCACTATATGGCCAGCCGGGTTCCATTGTGCCCCTCGCAGAACACTGTTGCCATGCCTCTGCAACGGTCCCACCGTACCACCGTACATGTCGGGGACCAAGACGTGGCTTGCCCATCTCCAGTAGCTAACGGTAGAGCTAGCAGTCCCCTCTGACCGGACACGACGTGGCCTGGCAGAGCTACCTCCTAGCCTTTACCCAGACGCTCCCGTGGTCAGCGGTCGGAGACGTGCAGGCCGCCGAACCCGGAGCACGCCTCGGCCATCGCCTTGACAGACGCTCCCGTGTCAGGCGCTCTAGTACCCCTGGCTCTGCTGAGCATTGACTCCTGCCCGACCTACAGCCCATCACCTCGGTTAGCTCGGAGGTGCCGTACCTTCGGTCTTGCGCTTAATATCTTGACTAGCCGGATCTTACTTCCTTCCCACAGTTCTCCTCGGCCCCTCCGCCCTGAGGTCGGGGTTTCAGAACATAGCTCGGCTGAACCTCGGCCCTGGCCCAGTATCTCGGACCTTTCTGGGCCTAGGTCGGCCTGGATTCTCCAGGTCAAGATGAAGCTCGGACCTTCCCAGGCCCAAACACTCGGCCCTTTCCGTACCTCGGCACAACTTGGAACACCACCTTATGCCAAGCCTTGACTACCGGGGATGACTCCCCTAGCTGAATAAAACCATCTCTGAATCACCAGCCCCGGCATTTGCTCTGCGGAGAGCCTCATTCTGCTGGTTAGCCCACATATACTAACTCATTAACTCGCTTCTCTGCGCACCCATGCATCTCCAGATAATCCGGATAGCTCGGCCCTGCCTGCCTCGGCAGCTCTGAGGTTCTTAGCAGGGGAACTATACACCGGCCTTCCAGTTGACACGCGACTCTCACTCCTAGCGAGGTGGTAGGTCGAGCCTCCCTGTTTAGCTCATCATTGAGCCCCTTGCCTCCTCCCGCACGCTCGGCTACTGGCTCCCCTATGTGTATCAACCGCTTACCGGGGTGAAGCCATTCGCGGCATTGTACTCGCGCAGATCTCTATTGAACTCATCTCTAGCTGTTATCATTGCTACAGCCTCCTTCTGCAGCAGACCACGCTTTGCCTCTAGGTCGGCCACAGTCACCACTATGTCCACCCCTGGATTTACTGGGTCTGCCAGCGTATCCACATCTCTATCAGGGTCGCACCTCGCCCCGCAGCTCTGGGGTGCCAGTAAGTCCTTCTCTACCTGGGCTTTGCAGATCTCACCTTAGCAACCCGGCTGCCTTGGACCTGGCTGGCATCTACTTTGCCAGCGGCGTCAACCGGACCTGTCACCATCACCTCTACGCAGCTCTCGGGCGAGTGATGCGCCGACCTAAAGCCCGCGAGGAGAGGATTTCGTCGTCCACGAGCATCCTGCTCGGTACCCGCGAACAACCTCGACAGCAACGTACGTGACGAAGCTGCCGAGCATCATGGTGAAGCCATGCTCGGGAAGGGCTTGCCGGCGAAAACACCCCGCGTTGTCGCTGATGAAGGTGAACTCTCCGATCTTGGCGACATGCCCGAAAGAAACACGCTCGCCTGAGCCCGTCCGGATGAAAACTCCTCCAACGCTCAATCTGCCCCACGGTGGGCGCCAACTGTCGTGGTGGGATCCGGCAGATGCCATAGGTATGGCTAAGATGGGGCCGAATGGTCGTTGGGGGAATCCGGGGAGAGGGTTTATGCACTCGAGAAGTGCACACGCAAGAACACGCAAGAACACGAACTAAGAAACCAAGAAAGCAAGAACCCAAACACACCACGATGTACCCTGCTTCGGGCCCTCTTGCGAGGTAACACCCCTACTGCAGCACTAACCTAGTCAGTGTATAGCTCAAAGTGACAAGTACAAGCTGCTCCTCGAGCTGTATGATGATACAAGGGTGAGAACTTGAGGTGGAAGATGATGATACAAAGAGAGGAAAAGACACTCCGAGCCTGAACCGAGGTCTCTCCGAGGTGTTCCGAGCTTCCCTCTCTCTCTCTCTCTCTTGATCTTCGATCTGGATCCTGGATCATCCCCTCTAGCAGGAGGGGTGAAGCCCACTATATAGGCCACCGGGTTACCATTGTGCCCCTCGCAGAACACTGTTGCCATGCCTCTGCAACGGTCACCACCGTACCACCGTACCTCGGTCGGGGACAAGACGTGGCTTGCCCATCTCCTGTAGCCTACGGCAGAGCTAGCATGTCCCCTCTGACCGAGACAGGACGTGGCCTGGCAGCTACCTCGTAGCCTTTACCCTGACCTCGCGTGGTCAGCGGTCGAGACGTGCAGGCCCGCCGAACCCGGAGCACGCCTCTGCCATGCCCTTGACAGACGCTCCCGTGTCAGGCGCTCTAGTACCCGGCTGGAAGTGACAGGAGCATTGACTCCGGCCCGACCTACAGCCCATCACCTCGGTTAGCTCGGCGCGTCCGTGCCCGTACCTTGGGTCTTGCGCTAATATCTTTTACTAGCTCGGATCTTACTTCCTTCCCACAGCTTCTCCTGCACCACACACAAACCACCGCACTGAGGTAGTCAGGTCGGCAGAACATAGCTCGGACAGTGAACCTCGGCCCTGGCCAACAGTATACCTCGGACCCCTCTGGGCCAAAATAGGTCGGCCTGTATTTCCAGGTCAAGATGAAGCTCGGACCTTCCCAGGCCCAAACAGGTCGGCCCTTCCGTACTCGGCACAACTTGGAACACCACCTTATGCCAAGCCTTGACCTACCCGGGATACTCCCCCGACAGGATCATCAGGTATATTTTCCATTCTAGAAAGATGATCAGCTACTTATTATCTTCCCCTTTTCTATCAACAATGTGTAAATCAAATTCTTGCAATAGAAGTACCCATCTTATTAATCTAGGCTTAGCATCTTTCTTATGCATTAAGTATTTAATGCAGAATGATCAGTATGCAATGTGACTTTCGAATCAGTAATATAAGGTCTAAACTTGTCACAAGCAAATAGCACTGCTAAAAATTCTTTTTCAGTTGTGCATAATTCCTTTGAGCAGCATCAAGTGTTCTACTAGCATAATAAATGACATTCAGTTTCTTATCAACACGTTGGCCCAAAACAGCCCCAACTGCATAATCACTAGCATCACACATAATTTCAAAAGGCAATTTCCAATCAGGAGGTTGAATAATAGGAGCACTTATTAAAGCATTCTTCAAAATATTAAAGGACTCAATGCAATCATCATTAAAAGAGAAAGGAACATCCTTTTGCAAAAGATTGGTTAGAGGTTTTGATATTTTGGAGAAATCTTTAATAAACCTACGATAAAAACCTGCATGCCCAAGAAAACTTCTTATACCTTTGATGTCCCTTGGGTATGGCAGCTTTTCAATAGCTTCTATCTTTGCTGGGTCAACTTCTATTCCTTTCCAGAAATCTTATGCCCAAGAACAATACCTTCAGTAACCATGAAGTGACACTTCTCCCAGTTAAAACTAAGTGTTGGTCTTCACAACGCTGCAAAACTTTGTTAAGGTTGAACAAGCAATTATCGAAGGAAGTACCATACACAGAAAAATCATCCATAAAACTTCCATTATCTTTTCAATATAATCAGCAAATATAGCATTCATGCATCTTTGAAAAGTAGCAGGAGCATTACATAACCGAATGGCATTCTCCTATAAGCAAATGTACCATATGGGCAAGTAAAAGTGGTCTTTTCTTGATCATCCTTATGGACAGGAATTTGTGAGAAACCTGAATAACCATCTAAATAGCAAAAGTGAGAGTGTTTAGATAACCTTTCTAACATTTGATCAATAAATGGCAATGGGTAATGATCTTTACGAGTTGCTTTATTTAACTTCCTGAAATCAATACACATCCTATAACCAACAACAGTACGTTGAGCCACAAGTTCATCCTCATCATTTGGAACAACAGTCATTCCACCCTTTTTAGGAACACAATGAACATGGACTAACCCACTTACTATCAGCTATGGATAAATGATACCAGCTTCAATAAGTCTTATTACCTCTTTCCTTACCACTTCCTTCATTTTTGGATGGAGACGGCGTTGATAATCAACAACAGGTTTTGCATCCTCTTCCAAATTAATTTTATGCATACATAGAGCTGGGCTTATACCTTTAAGATCATCAAGAGAGTATCCAATGGCTGGTCGGTGAGCTTTAAGCACATCAAGTAATTTCTCTTCTTCTTCAGCTGAAAGGTTAGCACTAATAATGACAGGATATATGCTCTTCTCATCCAAATATGCATATTTCAGATTTGTAGGCAAAGGTTTAATTCAAAGCTAGGATCCCCTTTAGGTGGTGGTAGCACTCCTAAATTATCAGGTGGGATATGCAATTGTAATTGTGGTGGTTGTTGCCATAATATTTGTTCTAAAGCATCTTTTTCCTCATCATTAAATGGTTCATCTTGATTAAGCATATAACGTTCTACAACATCTGTTGAAGCTACAGCTATATGCAAGAGTTTCAATTATATCTTCAGAAATTGGCTCTTTCACAACATGTTTATCAGCAAATTTGGAAAAGTTGAACTCAAGTTTTTCACCAGCACATTTAATAAACACTTTCTCTTTAGGCAAATTAATTTCAGCACCAACAGTGTTTAAGAAAGGTCTACCAAAAATGATAGGACAAAAAGAATCTTGAGGACAACCAAGCACAATAAAATCAGCAGGATATTTTATTTTGCCAACCAATACTTCAACATCTCTAACAATTCCAAATGGACTAATATAATCTTTATTAGCAAGTTGAATTGTCATACCTGTCTCTTCCATAATGATAGGATCAATATCAGGCTTGATTTCAAGATAAAGAGAATATGGAATGACACTAATACTTGCTCCAATATCACATAGACCATGATAACTTGAAGTCCCAATAGAGCATGATATAACAGGTTTACCAACTTTGGCCGAATTACCTTTGATGACTTAGTAGCATCTTCACATAAATAAACATCAACAGGGTCTTCTTCATTTAATTGTTTGATAATTGAAATTTGACTGTTGACTTCCACCTGTTCATAAGGCTGAGAACATCTTCTTTTACTCTTGTTAGTAACAGCAATAAGTAAATTCTCCTTAACTTGGTTTGGATATGGAGGTGGTTCAACATACTCTCAATTGTCACAGATGACACTGGTTCTGCCTGTTTAATAACTTTAGGAACAACAATAGATTGTTTAACAGGTTCAACATAAACTTCAAAACCACTTTGAGGAACACAGATATGCTCAGCAAAACCTTTAGCTATCTCAATTATAACATAAGGATCAAGATTAAAAGTATCACTCAGATTTTTAAACAACATAGAAGTAGAGAAGTTCTCTACACATGAATATCCATAATCAAAATAGGGCTCATTACCTTTATCAAGATCCCAGTGACTAGTATTTTCAGAAATAGTCTCCAATAAATTCCATGCTTCTTCTTCAGTATTATTAGTAAAACTTCCACCAGATGAATTATCCAGAATTTCCTTGTGCTTCGACGGTAGCCTCACATAAAAGTTTATCAATATAAGTTTCCTTGTAAGATCATGACAAGGATTCTTGCGAAGGAGTTCCTTTAACCTCCCCCAAGCTTGAGTAATACTCTCTCCCAGATGTGGCCAGAAATTAAATATATAGCAGCGGTTCTCATAAGCTTCTTTAGGAGTAAAATATTTAAGAAAGAAAACCTTCCTCAAAATATTCCATTCAATAGCAACCTCTTCATCAAGAGACCTGTACCAATCACGAGCATTACCAGATAAAGACAAATATAATAACTTCCTTTTTACCTGATCTTCAGAAATACCAGGAAGTCTAAATAAACCACATATGTCTTCAATTAACTCCATGTGTTCACGTGCAGACTTAGTTCCATCACCTGTAAATGGATTTTTCATAACTCTTTTAACATGACCAATGGGAATTTTAAATCCCACTTTAGGTATCTCAGACACAGTAGTTTCAACCACCTTAGGAGTAGTGGCATAAGCACTTTCATATAGAGCAAGGTGCAGCGAGGAACGATTCATAAATGCCATAGTAACAATGAGATAAAACAGCTTTCAAGTTTCCTTACCAAACTTCTTACCAATAGCGCTACGCTCCCCGGCAACGGCGCCAGAAAAGTGTCTTGATGACTCCCAAGTGCAGGAGATCAATTGTAGTACCTTTCAATTAGAAAAGGTTGTCGAACCCACGAGGAGCTGAAGGTATTGGTTAGCAAGATTGATAAATAAAACAATAAAAGATGCAAGTGTTTTTGGTATTTTGGTTGTATAGTTGCAATGCAGAAAATAAACAGTAGCAAGTCAAGCTCTCAAAGAGAGAAAGCCCAATCCTCTTATGTGCAAGAGGACAAGCTCAAGTGATGTGTAACTTATATGTGGAAAACGTTCCCGAGGGCGGCATGGATATTGCTAGGCATAGAGATTTATTAAACAACACGTTGAATATCTTGTCAAGTTTTAATCTTCTTTGGACGGAGCCATTATTAGGTATAGCTAAATAAATAAACTACAACCCCTTATGATGGATCATGTGGCCAAGTAAATGACTGCACAAGAATTATTAAGACATAAAGTCCCACCATAGCATTACACTCTAAGGTCCCCGATACTAATACCCTCATAATATAACTTCATGATTCGGTCCCAGGTTTACATGTCCTCCCAAGTCTCCTCAATTCATTATACTACGGTGTTCTCCTATGAGCCCATAAAGGTGAAGTGTTGTGCAGTCGACGTTCGCACAACACCATCATAGAATCACATAAAAGATAAACTCTTGACAAAATACCAACACATGTATATATAAATCATTGCCAATTCATCCTATGCCCTCAGGAACATATGGGAACTACTCACAACGTGCAAACATGATAATATTCAGTGGCATAAGTGGTACAACACAATCTGAAAATATAACTTCACCACCAAATAATGACAAGTACTCAATCACAAACATGAATAGTAGCACAAGACAAGTATCTAGGGTATAGCAACTCTCAAACTACGAGGGGAACGGAGTGGATCACGGAGATGATGATGGAGATGTGCTGGTCTTGGTGATGGTGATGATGTAGAGGCCTCCTCCCACGCCAAGGAGGAGGGTGATGACGATGATTTCCCCCTTCTCCGGAGCTCCGGAGCAGCAGGATCTGATCCCCCTCGAGGGAATCAGGAGTTTCGCCGCCGCCGCGGCCTCGGATGGACTTGGAAAAATTAGGGCGTAACTTTTCGGGGAGGACGAAGGCGTCGATAAAAAGCCCCAGGCGAGGAGGTGCCCGAGGCCCCACTTCGTGGGTCCCACGCGGCCAGGTACTTGGGCCGCGTGGGCCCACCCCTTTTGGGCCTCGTGGCTCTCCTCTCTTCGGTCTTCTTCCTCTGCCTTTCTCTCGACGAAAAACCAGCCGTGTAATTTTCTTTTTATTATTTGGGTCCCTGTAGCTCCTGAAACATTAAAAACAAGAAAAAGGAGGTTTTCTGCCTCCCAGAAATTAAATACCAAAAATAGGAACTTTGTATGAAAGTCCCATAAATCATCTAAAACATGTAAAACAATGATATAACAATGCAAATAACATTCTAATATGATACTAAAAGTTGTATAAATGATGATATAAAATGCACGTATCAATGGGGGGTAATCATATAATGTAAGAGTTAAAGAGTTACTATCTTTAGGAGGTAGATCCTCCTTTTGTTCATCAATCTCTTCCTCTTTTTCATCCAACAAGCTTTCAGTTTCAGCAATTTCTTCTTCCACAGGTTCCTGAAAGGTGGCAAATTGTTCTGGAGAATAAGTTTTCTCAAGAAATTCAGTGATATAAGGATTATCATTGTAATATTCAAGGCAATAACCAAGTATAGCAAAAAATTCAGATTTATAAGGAGAATCATCATCGTGAATAGAACCAGCAATTTCATAGGCACCCTTACAACAACAACAACAACAACAACAAAGCCTTTTTTCCCAAACAAGTTGGGTAGGCTAGAGTTGAAACCCATAAGATCTCGAAACCAGGTCATGGTTCTGGCACATGGATAGCTAACTTCCACGCAGCCCTATCCATGGCTAGTTCTTTGGTGATATTCCAATCCTTCAGATCTCTCTTAACAGACTCCTCCATGTCAAGTTTGGCCTACCACGACCCCTCTTAACATTCTCATCCCGCTTTATCCGTCCGGTATGCAATGGCGCTTCCGGAGGCCTACGTTCTATATGACCAAACCATCTTAGACGGTGTTGGACAACCTTCTCTTCAATTGGTGCTACCCAACTCTCTCACGTATATCATCATTCCTAACCCGGTCCTTTCTTGTGTGGCCACATATCCATCTCAACATGCGCATCTCCGCTACACCTAACTGTTGGATATGTCGTCTCTGGTCGGCCAACATTCTGCGCCATACAACATCGCAGGTCGAATCGCCGTCCTATAGAACTTGCCTTTTAGCTTTTGTGGCACTTTCCTATCACAGAGGACGCCAGAAGCTTGGCGCCACTTCATCCAACCAGCTTTGATTCGATGACTCACATCTTCATCGATATCACCATCCTTCTGGAGCATAGACCCAAATATCGGAAGGTGTCTTTCTCAGGTACCACCTGTCCATCAAGCCTAACCTCTTCCTCCTCGTGCCTAGTAGTACTGAAACTGCACCTCATGTACTCAGTTTTGGTTCTACTAAGCCTAAAACTTTCGATTCTAGAGTCCGCCTCCACAGCTCTAACTTTCTATTAACCCCCGCTCGACTATCGTCAATTAGCACCACATCATCCGCAAAGAGCATACACCATGGGATATCTCCTTGTATATCCCCTGTGACCTCATCCATCACCAAAGTAAAGAGATAAGGGCTCAAAGCTGACCCCTGGTGCAGTCCTATTTTAATTGGAAAGTCATCGGTGTCGCCATCACTTGTTCGAACACTTGTCACAACATTATCATACATATCCTTAATGAGGGTAATGTACTTTGTTGGGACTTTGTGTTTCTCCAAGGCCCACCACATGACATTCCGTGGTATCTTATCATACGCCTTCTCCAAGTCAATGAACACCATATGAAGATCCTTCTTCTTCTCCCTGTATCTCTCCATAAGTTGTCGTACCAAGAAGATGGCTTCCATGGTAGACCTCCCAGGCATGAAACCAAATTGATTTTTGGTCACGCTTGTCAATCTTCTTAAACGGTGCTCAATGACTCTCTCCCATAGCTTCATTGTATGGCTCATCAACTTGATTCCACGGTAATTAGTGCAACTTTGAACATCCCCTTTGTTTTTGAAGATTGGCACTAATGTACTCCGCCTCCATTCTTCAGGCATCTTGTTTGACCGAAAAATGAGGTTGAAAAGTTTAGTTAGCCATACTATCGCTATGTCTCCAAGGCCTCTCCACACCTCGATGGGGATACCATCAGGGCCCATTGCCCTGAAAAAATCTTCAGTTTGTTCAAGATTACCAAAGTCATAGTTTCCTTTAGCATAAGCAGCCAAGGTTTCATTATCATTATAATCACATTGAAAAGGGAGGTGTTTATACCTTCCACAACAAAAAGATTCATTAAAGCAGTAGGATTCATCATAAGTAGAGCACAAGTTTTTAGCAAAATAATTCAAACTACTTATTTGTTCCCATAAATATTTCCCTTTTTGAGATAAGCGGTATTCCGTATAATAATTTTGTTGTTCCTCTGTGAACCCACTTAGCCAATAAGATTTCGCTTCAGAGAGACCAGCCATTGATAGCAAGTAAACAACTAGACATAATAACAAACCGAAATAAACTAGATGCAGAAAACTATTTTTTTTTTTGTGTTTTTGATAAATAAAGCAAACAAGACTAGATAAAAATAAACTAAGTAAGACAATAACAAAGTAAAGAGATTGGAAGCGTGAAAATCCCCTTGCAGAAATCCTCTTGCTCCCTGGCAACGGCGCCAGAAAAAGAGCTGTTGCAGGGAGTTAGAGGAGCTCTCAGAAATATTCTTCTCCCCGGCAACGGCGCCAGAAAAAGAGCTTGATTGCGTGGATCACACGTTCGCTGGGAGACCCCAAGAGGAAGGTATGAAGCAGTGTAGCAGCAGTTTCTCTCAGTATGAAACCAAGGTTTAATCGACCAGTAGGAGCAAGAAATCACTTCTGAAGGTTGTTGGTGGCGCCGTTACTCGATCACCAACGTGGAATCTGCACACACAACAATCAAACTACTTTGCCCCAACGAAACAGTGAGGTTGTCAATCTCACCGGCTTGCTGAAAACAAATGATTAAACGTATGGTGTGGAAAACAGTAGTAAATTGCAGAGAATGAAAAGGAACAGTGTTTGCAGTTGGTTGTATTATCAGTGTAAAAGAATGGACCGGGGTCCACAGTTCACTAGTGGTGTCTCTCCGTAAAAGATAACTAACATGCTGGGTGAACAAATTACAGCTGGGCAATTGACAAAATATTGAGCGCATGACAATGCATATATATGACATGATGATTACTATGATATTCATGTGGGCATTACGACAAAATACATAGACCGTTTTCCAACAGCATCTATGACTAATAACCCACCGCCAGGTTGTCATACCGAGTTCCCCGTTGGTATTAAGTTGCAAGCAACGGATAATTGCATTAAGTAATGTGCGTAAAGTAAACAAATGCATTAGACCTAACGGCGTACCCTTAAGCTAAGCACCGGTTATTTTATCCCTAGTGGCAACAGCACATCCACAATCTTAGAAGTTATTGTCACTCTCCCAGTGACAAGGGGTACACTCATCAAATCCCATGGTTAAGGACCTAGGGTTGAGATTATGGGGAGAGAACGTGGTAGTACTAGTAGTTTCGTCGGCTGACAAGCAGAGGCAAAGATTTACCCAGGTTCAGGCCCCTCGGGTGGAGGTAAAGACCCTACTTCCTGCTTGTCTGTTATTGATCGTGTTAGATTATGCGGTTACAAGGAGGCTCCGGCGAGATGTCGATCTCGCTAGAGCTTTGGTGGTTTGAATATGGCTTGGTCCTAGATCGGACCCCTCCCAGCCTTTAAATAGGCTGGGTCTCGGGAGTTCATAACCGACCTAGTTTACACGTAAGGAAAGCCTAAACCAACTATGCCTATGACTAATCTTGGAGGGTACTCCATCTTCTTGGGCCTTGGTCTTGGGCTTCGAATAGGCTCTTTGCTATTGGGCCTTAGTCGCCACGTGCACCAGGTACCCTCACGGTAGGGTACCCGAGATGTATACCCTTGTCAGTAGCCCCCGTACTTGTCTGACTCGAAGAATTGGGCATGGACTCGTTTGTAAGTGCACGTCATATGCTTTGTATTCTGTATATTATAATTGGAATTCCTGTATGAATAGCACATGTTGGCTATGTCGAGTATCTCATCGACTGTGGTTTTTGCTTATGATAATCAAGGGATAATAGCTTAGCAGGCCCAGTACACTCGACGGATCGGGACTGGTTAACTACACATTCGGGTAAAACCTTACTAGCTTTCAATCAAACTCGAGTCCCGGACTCGAATCTGGAACAAACTGGTCAGATTCGACTAGGCCGCGGAGGTCTTACTGAGTCGATCTGCAGCATAAATTTGAATTTTACCCAACGAGTCCGTCAGGATTTTTCATCATGTCTGCTGACACAGAAAGTATAAGGATTTACGTTGCTGGAACGGTCCTTAGCCCAGCTCGAAAGTTCGGCGGGTCTTACCTTTGCACTATGCGTGTAGCATCCGAGGTATTTGCGGCAGACGCAACTCGGGAATGTTTCGAGTATGATTTTGTACATGAACTGAGTCGAGACTTTTGTCGACTGACACTTTGTCGTTATTCTATCGGTGCGCGACAGCGCTCCCGATGGGAGTAGCCCCCGAGATTGTGCTTTATTGCTCGCAATGGAGGATAATCTCAGATCCTCTCACCTTGCATATGTTAATCGAAGAAAAAATTTGCCGTAATTCTATCGGGTGCACGACAGTGCTCCCGATGGGAGTAGCCCCCGAGATTATGCTGTATTGCTTGTAATGGAGGATAATCTCAAAATCATTTTATCTTGAGCATCTCCAGTCGAAGAATTTTTTTATATGCTCCCGATGGGAGTAATATGACTCAGTCGAAGGAACGGTCGAGTGACCAATTTTGACTTAACATTGCCTTTCCACACCCGAATCAAACAAGGCAGTCGAGTGACCAATATGTGTTGGGCAGACTCGAATGTATTTCTGATCAAAGCGTTTGAGATGACGTCAGGGATGACGTTTTGGCGACTGCGCTGCCTGACACGCGGTGGCGTGCGCTATGCTGTGATGGATGGGACGTGACACATAGGTGGGCCCATTGTGCAGCGCTGACCGAACGACGGTGCCGTTTGGACTTGATTTGACCGCTCTGGCCCACTTTTACGGAGTGGTGATTATGGCTCCTCTTTTTGCGTGCGTAGTGGGCGGAGTGGCCGGCGACGGTTGCCCTCCGCGCTTGCCACGTGTACGGTAGGATTGCTCGCGGAGCACACGATTCTTGTTTGAACGGTTAAGATTGCTTTCGCCTTGTGGTAAATAGGGAGAACAGCGCTGGCATAATTTTTTACTAGTCATTTGCCTCCTGCGCCGCCCTGTTGCATCTTCTTCCTCGCGCTCCTCCTCCATTGTTCTTGTGCCAGAGCTTTGCGCGCACCGCCACCTTCCCTTTGAAGATGAAGAAAGGAGCGGGCAACAAGCGTTCTGCCGCCACTGCTGCTGCCGCGACCGATGCGGCGGCAGTGAAGGGAAAGAAACCGCGGCTAGCACATCTGCGGCTGCTGCTGGTCTGAAGAAGAGCACCGGGGATTGGGCGAAATCCTCGATCAAGGATGCCCACCTTGTCAAGCTCCGCCAGAAGGGCCTGCTGCCACCCGAGGACCAGTTAGCGGTCCGCGCTCCATCGCCCAAGGAGGTATTCCCCGAGCCTCGCACTAATGAGCGAGTTTGTTTTGCGGAATTTCTTCCTAGAGGGTTTTCGCTCCCCCTCCACGATTTTGTTCGTGGTCTTATGTATGCCTATGGGGTGCAAATCCACGATTTCACCCCTAATGGTATTCTGCACATTGCGTGTTTTATCACGCTCTGTGAATGTTTTCTGGGAGTTTCCCCAGTTGGCCGCTGTGGAAGTCGATTTTCGTCGTTCGCCCAAATGTGGGAGGTGGTCGCACCTACCCCGTGGGCGGCTTCGGGATCCAAGTGCGCGGCGACACCCGCTATTTTGCTCTGAAGCCAGTCGATTCTGCACAAGGGTGGAGGACCAAATGGTTCTACGTCTCCACGGAGCAAGCAGGCCTCCCTGCCTTTTCGGCTGCCAAGGCTCTGGAGAAGACCAACGCATGGGCCCATCCTTTGTCGACTGAAGAAGAAGCGGAGGCGCAGCCCCTTTTGGAGAAGATTGCCAAGATGTTGGGCACTGTCACTGGTGTGCATCTGATTGCCACTTTTGTCAAGTTGCGGGTGTGGCCGCTTCGCGCCCGCGCTCATCCCATGTGGCAGTATGAAGGTGCACATGACGCCAGTCGAATGAGCCCAGATGAGTTGTCGAAGAATGAGCTGGACACGCACGTGCGATCCATTACCAGCATCAAGGCAACCGATCCGTGCAACCTTGACTGCCCTGTCACTCCATATGGGGCTGACAACCCTTTGCTTGAAGTAAGATTAGCTGTTATGTACTTTCTGTCATCGGGCTTTTGTCACCCTTTGTTTTTGCATGTTTTAACTCTTTGGATGTTCTCCTTTGTGTGCAGGGGCATTCGACTGCGTCAACCCTTCCTCCCCTTCCCGAGAATGGCCCAACTGATGAAACAGAGGTGCAAACGGTAGAGACGAAGGGAGGGGATGAATCGCCCCTACCTTCAGCTACCACATCTCGTATGGAAGAGGCTGAAGAGGGAGAGGCAGAGGAAGTACAGACTGAAAGCCAGCCACGACTGACCATGTGAGCGAGGTTCCCACTCGCAAGCGTCGTCGGGTGGCCCAAGGTTTGTCTTCTTCCACAAGCTCACTCGCGAAGGAGTCGGATGTGAAGGACGACGGAGACTCGGGCTCCTCTCCTTCTGCCAAGGCTGTTCCTTTGGATGTGAGCCCTTTGAGATCAGCTCCTCCTCCCCAATCAGGTGAGGAGCTGCTTTTTGGAGGCCCAAACTTTGACAACCTCGATACTGATGAGGAAGAAGAGCACAGGTTTGCTCTGAGCTTTGTTGCACTGAAGTTTCTGCTGGTTGATATTTTTGCTTATGTTGTTTGTCTTCTGTCACTCGTAGTGCTGAGACTGTGCATCCTCCAACTCCTCCGTCCGACAAAATTTTGACTCCAGCGCACCCGAACCTCTCCCCCATTGCTCCTGATGTTGCTCAACCAACGGCCACTTCTACTGCCATTGAAACGGCCAAGGCTACGAGTGCTGCAACTCCGGAGGTCGGGACATCGGCCGCGAAGCCTGCGCCTTGGACTGAACACGTAAGTGTCTTTTTGTCGAGTCCGCATATGGGACTGATTATGTATAACTTATGCTGGTTTCGTGTGCTTGCAGCCTTACTACCTCAACCTGGTGGAATCAGGCAAGGCTTTTGTCCAGGTGGAGCAGGAGAGGAACAGTCTGCGTGCTAACTTGGAGCAACTTACTCGTAAGTATATTTTGATTCTGTACCCGAAGTTCTTTTTGCACTGTTTTTGCTTAGTCGATTGTTGTGAATTGCTTCTTGCCATCAAATTCAGGCGACAAGGCATCGGCTGAGTCTCGGGTGAAAGAGCTAGAGGAAACACTCGAAGCTCAGCGCGCCGAGTCGAAGAAAATTGTGGATGCCACCAAGGCCGCAGCCGCCGTACGCGAGAAAGAGTATGCTGAGCGACTGGCTGGCCTTGCGCAAATGTGAGAGGTAAGCAACTATCTCTTTGCCTGTCCCTCGTGTACCCGTTGGGTATTATGTACTAATATTTTGCTCTTTCTGGTACTTGTTGCAGAGACGATTGGCGTGCCGGCACCTACTGACACGGTCAGTGATGAGTTATCACTCGACCAAGTTATAGGTGACCTCGGCGCTACTTTCGTCCAGGCGAAGGACGCTCTTGCCAAGTCTACCAGCACCCTCGGCGCCGTGCACCAGAACGTGCTTCCACTGAACGAGGTGCCGTCGACTGCTGATGGCTTCGCTGACGTGCTTGGACCGGGGACCTCGACCATGGCGAGCTTTGCTCGTGCTCTAACGGTACGCGGCTCGGAGTCCACCCTCAAGCTCATTTTGGGTCATGGAATAAAGGGTGACTTCGAAGCAGCCATGTCTGACTTCCCTCGAAGGCCCGGTGGGAAGCCTATGTCTCTGAAGGCCGTTAGCGAGCCAGCCGCTCGACTGGCCAACATCTTCATAGCCACTATGGAGCGCCGAGCGGCGGAAGTTGCCACCGCGAAAGTAGGGCTAGGTCGGAGTCTATGTCCGAGAGATAGGGCATCCGAACCCTTATTTATGTTGTGTAATTATACTTTATGTTAACGCGAGTATGCGTATGCTTTTGCTACACTTGTATGAATTTGGTTCCTTGTTGTGTTTTCGCCTGTAAGGCTATGTGCTTTTACTCGCCTGAGTTTGTGATGAATTCTCATATCTGACATGAGATTTTTATGATGTTTGGAACAGCCACGGGCAGCCGCCACTTCATCTGGCTCGTCGCGGCATCGTGCCCCTACTCGATCTCGAGCTCAGGTGGCAAACGATGCCGCAGTAATGCGTTATATGAAGGCTCGAGTCGCAAAATTGGAGCAAGAGTTGGGAAGTGCCCGAGTGAGCTGGATAGGATGAGGGCTAGGCCTGCTCTACCCACTCAGCGAGAGGACTATGTGCTTGGCGAGATGGAGATCGTGAACAGACAACTCGAGTGTAAGCATGACTGCCTGATCTCAAGAGTTCATAGTCTGTCCTTTTTGTTCACCCAACGTGCGTTGTTGCAGGTTTTGTTCCAGATTTCCAGGCGGAGCAGGCTCGTGTAGATGAGCAGTTGAACAATGCGACTGACGAACCCACGACGGGCCGTCAGCACTTTCGCTTGGATAAGCACCGAGCACGCATACTCGCGACTCTACAGGATCGAGTGTGGCGGAGCACTATGCTGCTCGAATTATGCAGGTCGGCCTTCAGTCGCATCAACCAAATTCTTTTCCCGACGGGCCGCAACCTCAAGGAATCCACGCGTTGCTCGGGCTTTTCCGGAGTGCCGGTCCCATTCGAGACTTCATCACCCAGAAGCTTGTGGATGGAGCCAACGCAACGATGGCATATATCCGAAGCCAGCGTCCACATATGCAGCTACGTCCACCCGTTCCTGGATCGACTTTGTCACAGTCGCATCTTGACGATACAGTCGAATATGCGAGGGTGTTGGTTGAGTGTTATCACGCTCAACTTATGGGCCCTGTTCTTCCAGTCAAGGACGAACCGGAAGATTAGGGTTTTTCTGTATAGGGGACAGCCCCCGAGTGTAAATTTGCCACTTGTACGTAGTGTATATTTGTTTACTTGTATGTATGCAGCCCCCGAGTGTATCGACGGGGTTTATGAAAACACTTAATATGGAACATGAATTGCACAGCCCCCGAGTGTTCGAGTGAGGCTGTGAATTTTTGCGATGTTTGAACTTCAACTCATGATTTTGAGCAACTTTTTTTTGTATGATTTTATGACCCAGCCCCCGAGTATTCGAGTGCGGCTGGGGTATTATTTGAAGAAGGAGCGAAAGCTCATGCTTTGAGTAGCGCAGCCCCCGAGTATTCGGGTGAGGCTAAGTTGTGCGAATAAGTTATGCGAGTAGTAAGCAGGGAGAAATATGAGGAATCATTGACTATATTCCATTTTTGAATGTTAAGCTGCAGGCCGCCTCATTAAAAACCTTCCAGTCCCCTTAGGTACCCTGGTAAGGAAAAGAGCGCGTCTGAAACCTGCAGCCATCCGACATATGTGCCTATTACATTGTGCGACTGAGCAATCTAAGCATAGAAACGGCGCAGCTGCGCAACGTTCCAAGGATTGTGCGAGAGTTCCCTGTCTTCGCGTGCTTCAGTCTGTATGCTCCACCACCAATGACCTCGGTGATGATGAAGGGTCCTTCCCATGGAGAAGCGAGTTTGTGCACCTTCTTTTGCTTCAGTCGAAGTACCAGTCGCCAACCTCGAAGGATCTGGTACGCAGTCGACGGCTGTGATAGTTGCGGAGGTCTTGCTGATAGACAGCTGTGCGTGCTAGCGCCGTGTTGCGTGCTTCTTCGAGCAAGTCGACTGCATCTTCGAGTGCTTCATCTGCATCTTCTTCGTTGTATGCTTCGACTCTTGGTGCATTGAATCTTACATCTGATGGCAGGATTGCCTCTGCGCCGTAGACCATAAAGAATGGGTGAATTGTGTTGAGCGTTGGGAGTTGTGCGTAGGCTCCATAGCACAGACGGGAGTTCTTCGACCCAAGCACCCGCGGCCCTTTTGAGTGGCACCAGGAGGCGTTTCTTGATTCCGCTCGTCACAAGTCCATTGGCCTTTTCGACTTGGCCATTGGATTGCGGGTGTGCCACAGATGCATAATTGAGCGTAATGTCCTGCTCTTTGCAGAAGGATCGGAATTCTTCAGCCGTGAAGTTTGTACCGTTATCAGTGATGATGCTACTTGGCACACCAAAGCGGTATATGATGGATTTTATGAAATTGACTGCTGTAGTGGCAGTCGAACTTGTGATAGGGACTGCTTCAATCCACTTGGTGAACTTGTCGACCGCCACCAGAAGGTGAGTATGCCCTCCATGGGAGGATTTTTTGAGTGGCCCGACCATATCGAGCCCCCATTGGGCGAAGGGCCAGGCCAATGGTATTGTCTTCAACGCCGATGCGGGTGCGTGCGGCTTTGTGGCGAATTTTTGACAGCCGATGCACCTTTTGACTATGTCCTCCGCGTCTTTGAGTGCTGTGGGCCAGTAGAAGCCTGCGCGAAAGGCTTTGGCTACGAGTGATCGACTGCTGGCATGATGCCCGCAGGTACCTGCATGAATATCACGAAGGATGGCTTGGCCATCTTCAAATGCTATGCAACGTTGGAACATACCTGATACGCTGCGCTTGTATAGTTCGCCGTTGATGACGGTGTATGCTTTAGATCGTCGAGTGACGCGTCTTGACTCTGTTATGTCTTCAGGTACCTCGCCGCGGAGTATGTATGCGAGGAAAGGTTGAGTCCAAGTTGGCTCAATGAGGAGTACCTCGACTGGCGGGTCCTCTGTGCTAGGTGCTTTGCTCTTGGCTGGTGCGGCTGATGTAGGAGATGTTCGCTTTTCTTGATGGACCTGTGCTCGATGCGCTCGAGGAAGACACCAGGTGGAACTGGTGCTTTGGTCGCGCCAATGTTGGCTAGCTTATCTGCTTCTTCATTGCTCTCACGCCCTATGTGCCGCAACTCGCAGCCTTCGAAGCTGCCCTCCATGAGATTGTACAGGTCACGGTAGGCGATCATGTTATCTGCGATTGCATCGCAGGCCTTCATTGTTTGCTGCACCACAAGATTCGAGTCACCATAGATCATCAGTCGAGTGCACCCGAGGGCTTTGGCCATCCGCATGCCATGGATCAGGGCCTCGTACTCAGCTTCGTTATTGGATGGTAACTCGAATCCATCTGCAGGATATAGCGAAGCTTGTCGCCTTTTGGTGATATGAGGATGACACCTGCGCCTGCGCCTTCGTTCTTCTTTGAGCCGTCAAAGTACATAGTCCATGAGTTGGACACATCTGGTGCTCCTGGCAACTGAGCTTCGATCCACTCGGTGTGGAAGTCAGGTAAGACTTGTGCTTTGATGGCCTTCGGGTAATCATACTTGATATCTCGTGGTGCTAGCTCGATGAGCCATTTTGCGACTCGCCCAGTTGCATTGGGGTTTGTGAGGATGTCCCCGATCCCTGAGGTACTTACAGTGATCGGGTGCTCTGCGAAGTAGTGCGTCAGCTTCCTTGAGGACATGAACACGGCGTAGCCAGCTTTTGATAGTGCGGGTACCGCTGCTTTGATATGGAGAGCACTTCACTCAAGTAATAGACTGGACGTTGTATGCTTTGGGTGTGTCCCTCCTCCCTGCGTTCGACCACCAGTACGGTGCTCACCACCCTGTTAGTTGCGGAGACATATAGGTATAGTGGCTCGCGTTCCCTTGGTGCGACGAGGATTGGAGGGCTTGTGAGGACTCGCTTGAGGTCCGTGAAGGCTGCTTCGGCTTCTGGCGTCCACTCGAATTTATCTGCTTTCTTCATCAGTCGATAGAACGGGAGTGCTTTTTCGCCTAGCTTGCTGATGAATCGACTGAGTGCTGCCACTCGACCCGCTAACTTTTGCACATCATGGAGCTTTGAAGGCCTTTGCATCGTCAAGATGGCCTGTATTTTCTCCGGGTCTGCCTCGATTCCTCGAGCCGAGACTAGATACCCCAAGAGCTGCCCGGCTGGAACGCCGAACGTGCACTTCTTCGGGTTGAGCTTGATGTGGAAGCGTTTGAGGTTTGCGAACGTCTCTCGCAAGTCATCGAGTAGTGTGTTTTCCTCCCTTGTTGTGATGACAATGTCATCTACGTAGACCTGGACGTTTCGCCCAATTTGCTTCTTGAGGCAGTCTTGCATCATGCGCTGGTAGGTTGCGCCTGCGTTCTTGAGCCCGAAAGGCATTGTTGTGTAGCAGTAGACCCCGAGTGGGGTTATGAACGCCGTTTTCTCTTCATCTCTTCCTTCATCCTTATCTGGTGGTAACCCGAGTAAGCATCCAGGAAGGACAAGCGAGCGCACCCGGCGGTGGAGTCGACGATCTGGTCGATTCGAGGTAGTGGAAAGTGATCCTTTGGACACATTTATTGAGTGCTGTGAAATCTACGCACATCCGAAGGATATCTGTGTGCTTCTTCTCTACGAGTACGGGGTTGGCCACCCATTGTGATTTCTTGATCTCTGATGAAACCTGCTGCGAGTAGCCTGTCGACTTCGGCTTCGACTGCGGTTCTTTTTGGGCCGGATATGCGGCGCATTGTTTGCTTGACTGGTTTAGCATCTGGAAATAATTGGAGAGAGTGCTCGGCGAATTCCCTGGGAATACCTGGCATGTCGGCTGGACACCACGCAAATATATCCCAGTTCTCACGGAGGAATTCGACGAGCGCGCTTTCCTATGCGATAGGCAGACTCGACGAGACATTGACTGTCTTGGTCGGGTCAGTCGGGTGCACCTGATGCGATCTTGTGTCATTGGTGGCATTGAATGCTCTGTCGACTGCCACCTTTTGTGCTCCGGCATAAGTGTTCGATCGTTGGAGACCGCTAGATCGGCGAGTGTTGCTTCCATGCCGAACATCTCAGAGATTTTGCTAAACTCTCGGTCGCAAGAGTCAGACTTTTGGAAGTTTCCCTTGACTGTGATTACTCCTTTTGGTCCAGGCATCTTTAGCTGGAGGTATGCGTAGTGTGGCACCGCCATGAATCGAGCGAACGTCGGGCGTCCAAGTATGGCATGGTATTGTGACTTCCAGTCGACAACTTCGAACTCAATCGACTCTGTCCTGAAGTGGTTCTTGTCCCCGAACGTTACGTCGAGTTGTATGGTGCCTTCTGGGCTTATTGCTTTGCCTGGGACGATACCGTGAAAGGTATTTGAAGATCTTGGCAGGTTTTCGACTGACCTGTTCATTTTGCGGAGCGTATCTGCGAAGATGATGTTTATGCCGCTGCCACCATCCATGAAGACCTTGGACATGGCGTAGCCTCCAATTTGTGCGTCGAGTACCAGAGCAGAGTGCCCTGGACGAACGACCGATGGTGGGTGGTCCTCTCTGCTGAAGCTTATTGCAGTTTCGGATCCCTTCAAGAATTCAGTTACGGCAGGAGGTGACATGACCGCCATGTTTACTTGTCGAGTGCGAAGTTTTTGCTCCCTGTTGGAAGGGCGACCTTTCTGTATCATGTACATCTGCCCTTGGAGCGGAGGTACTGAGGTTCGTCCACCCGAGGTACTTGCTGTATGGCACCCGCGATGTTGCCGCCTGCTGCAGGCTGTGGTGGTGGTGGTGGCATCAGAACGGGTACATTGGCTGGCTGCGGCGCAGCTACGGGTGCGGGTGTGGCTGCTGCCTTTCTGAGATTTATGTAATCAGTCGCCATTTGGTCGAACTCCCTGCAGTTTCTCATCGAGTGATTGGAGCGCAGTTTTCCGTCTTCCCCCTTGTACAGGTGGAATCTGCAATCAGCATCCATCTTTTCTTCGAATGATCGCTCGGATTGTGCGCCGGATCGTGACTTGCGCCAGTCTTTCCTCTTGTAGCTATCACTGCGTTGGCCGCGGTCTCGACTGTCCGGCGATCATCTCGACTGTCTCGCCGATCTTCTGACCGTCGGTCGCTTCTGTCTTGGTCGTTGCGGGGTGGAGAACCCAGCCGCCATGAACTCGGGTCTGTCGTCGTCGTAGTGACGTTTTGAACGCTTGCGCCTTCGGTCGTCTCTGTATGAGTCTCTGCGGCTTCGACTGCCACTTTCATGATTGTCACGGGGTGAGGACCCGCGTGTGGTGCGCGCCATGTCTTCTCCGTCTGCCCACTCAGTCGCGATCATCAAGAGGTTAGCCACAGAGGTTGGCTTTTTGCGACCAAGTGCTTCTTTGAAGTCCCGCCTGGCGAGGCCCATTATGAAAGCGTCCATGGCCATATCTTCTGAAATTACTCCGACTGAGTTGCGTATCTCAGTCCATCGTCTGATGTATGACCTCAACGTTTCGTCTGACCGTTGAACGCAAGCTCGCAGCTCCTCGAACGTTTTTGGGCGCTCACATAGAGGCTCGAAGTTTTTGATGAAGTCAGTGCGGAAGTGATCCCACGAGTCGTATGTTGATGGAGGTAGGGCCTTGAGCCAGTCGCGGGCTGTGCCTTCGAGCATGAGTCGTATGTATTGCATGGCTGTGATGTTTGTGCCTCGCTGGCACGCGACAGCCAGCCTGTAGTCTTCCAGCCACCCGAAGGTTCCTGTCGACCCGTGTACTTGGGCTGTTCAGATGTAAGTTTGAACCCTTTGGGCATCCGTGTCTCGCGGACGCGTCGAGTGAAGCACAGAGCTCCATGTGGCTCAGGCTCTCGATCAGAGTATGAGTCGCTACTGTAAGATCTGCGTGATCTGCTCCTGGACCTGCGCCTACGTGAGCCGCTTCTTTCCTTCGAGTGGTGGCGGCGACCACTGTGATTATGCTCTTCACGACGCGTGTCAACTAGGGCACGGTCTCGACTCCCCCTGGAGTTTTTGGAATTTGGCGTATGGCCTTCGCCGCTAAGGCGAGTGATTTGATCTGTTGGCGATGTAGTTTTGCATTGGGGTCATCAGCTGGAGGCTTGATTGCCTCTAGGTATGCTGCAGCGGTAAAGAGAGCACCCGCAGCTGTTTTGGGTACTGGCACTCCCTCCTCGTCGTATGTCATGAAAGAGTTGCCTAGGTTGCGGGTGAGTGCCGCCCTCTCATCCGGCGAGAGGTGTGACAGCCTTGATCTGGGTCTTGTGTCTGCTCGCCCGGTGGAGCTCAGGGAGAGCTGTCTTCTTCGCGCACTCGACAAGCTAGCCTGCTTTTTACGTTCTTCGAGTGTTGCTCTGATCTGCTGCAGTCGAAGTGATTCCTGCCAGTTGAAGTACTGGAAGGTCAGCATCTCCTCCCGTGTTGCGTCTGCTGGCATCATTGTGCACTCCTTGATAACTTTATCTGCTTTTGCTGCCATCTCAGCAGTAATTGTGAGATTTGTGACTCCGTCCGGCATAGTAACCGTGCACGGGAACTCTGTAGGCCTGCGACTGGCCGCAGCATCAGATGATTCTGCGGCGAAGGCAACGTAGACCTGCTGGGGTATCACCCGAGGGTATGTGTATGTGTTTCGAGTCCCATCATGGACTCGACGTCGTCATCAAGGCTCATGTCGGAGTCGATATGCCCATCGAGTGGTCCGTCTGGACGGATCTCGCTGTCGATGCCTTCATCGCCTATGCTCATCTCGGCGTCGGCGAAGTTGTTATGAATCTCGAAGTCGAGGTTGTTGTTGGTGCAGATCTCGGAGTCGACGTAGTTGTCGATATGAGTTTCGGCTCGTCGAAGTCGCTGAGGGAGATCCCGCAGTCGAAACTATCCTCGAGTGGGAGATCGAGCTCGGGATCGTTTGTGCGGTATGCTGATTCGGCCTCCTCGCCTTGGAGTTCTTCAATGAGCTCGTTGATCTCTCGTGTGGACATGGTTGTTGCAGACGAGCAAGCTTGGAGGATCGACGATGGTATGGACGCAGTTGATGGATCCGCAGTCGAAGGAGCCGCAACCGATGGAGCCTCGGGTGCGGAAGTCGCGAGTTGGCGTGGATCCGTCAAGTCCTGCACACCAAGCTTGTTGACGAAAAAATTGAACGAACCAACGGTTAAACCCAAACCTGACTCGAGATCGGAGAAGGTCTCCTGGAATTCTGGCGAGTGTGGCTCGAAATCCATCAGAGGATCTGATGTGCTTTTTGCAGGTGAAGCTGGCGTGCTGCCGTTTGTCGAGTGAGTCGGCGAGTTGCCGTGTGCCCGAGTCGGCGAGTTCTGGTTTGTTGATGCAGCCGGCGAGTTGCCGTTTGTAGATCCGATCGGCGAGTCGCCGTTTTCCGATGGAACCGAAGAAACCGTGAGTCCAGCACTATTCTTTCCCACAGACGGCGCCAATTGACGAGGGGTACACTCATCAAATCCCATGGTTAAGGACCTAGGGTTGAGATTATGGGGAGAGAACGTGGTAGTACTGGTAGTTTCGTCGGCTGACAAGCAGAGGCAAAGATTTACCCAGGTTCAGGCCCCTCGGGTGGAGGTAAAGACCCTACTTCCTGCTTGTCTGTTATTGATCGTGTGAGATTATGCGGTTACAAGGAGGCTCCGGCGAGATGTCGATCTCGCTAGAGTTTTGGTGTTTGAGTATGGCTTGGTCCTAGATCGGCACCCCTCCCAGCCTTTAAATAGGCTGGGTCTCGGGAGTTCATAACCGACCTAGTTTACACGTAAGGAAAGCCTAAACCGACTATGCCTATGACTAATCTTGGAGGGTACTCCATCTTCTTGGGCCTTGGTCTTGGGCTTCGAATAGGCTCTTGCTATTGGGCCTTAGTCGTCACGTGCACCAGGTACCCTCACGGTAGGGTACCCGAGATGTATACCCTTGTCACCCAGATTACCGGAGGCATGAACCCACTATCTAGCATAAATACTCACTCTTGGAGTTACAAGCATCTACTTGGCCAAAGCATCTACTAGTAACGGAAAGCATGCAAGATCATAAATAACATATAAGATAGATTGATAATCAACTTGACATAGTATTCAATATTCATCGGATCCCAGCAAACACAACATGTAGCATTACAATAAGATGATCTTGATCATGATAGGCAGCTCACAAGATCTAAACATGATAGCATAAAGTGGAGAGACAACCATCTAGCTACTGCCATGGATCCGTAGTCCAAGGATGAACTACTCACGCATCACTCCGGAGGCAGGCATGGTGATGTAGAGCCCTCCGGTGATGATTCCCCTCTATGGCAGGGTGCCGGGAAGAGTTCTGAACCCTCCCGAGCTAGGGTTGACGGCGGCGGCGTCTCTGGAACTTTTCGTGGATAATGGCTCGGGTATTTAGTGTTTTCGCGTCGGAAAGAATAAATAGGCGAAGGGGCGGCGGCTGCGGAGCCACGAGGGCCCCACACCACCCCTGGACCTGCGCCTATGTGAGCCGCTTCTTTCCTTCGAGTGATGGCGGCGACCACTGTGATTATGCTCTTCACGACGCGTGTCAACTAGGGCACGGTCTCGACTCCCCCTGGAGTTTTTGGAATTTGGCGTATGGCCTTCGCCGCTAAGGCGAGTGATTTGATCTGTTGGCGATGTAGTTTTGCATTGGGGTCATCAGCTGGAGGCTTGATTGCTCTACGTATGCTGCAGCGGTAAAGAGACCACTCGCCGCTGTTTTGGGTACCGGCACTCCCTCCTCGTCGTATGTCATGAAAGAGTTGCCTAGGTTGCGGGTGAGTGCCGCCCTCTCATCCGGCGAGAGATGTGACAGCCTTGATCTGGGTCTTGTGTCTGCTCGCCCGGTGGAGCTCAGGGAGAGCTGTCTTCTTCGCGCACTCGACAAGCTAGCCTGCTTTTTACGTTCTTCGAGTGTTGCTCTGATCTGCTGCAGTCGAAGTGATTCTTGCCAGTTGAAGTACTGGAAGGTCAGCATCTCCTCCCGTGTTGCGTCTGCTGGCATCATTGTGCACTCCTTGATAACTTTATCTGCTTTTGCTGCCATCTCAGCAGTAATTGTGAGATTTGTGACTCCGTCCGGCATAGTAACCGTGCACGGGAACTCTGTAGGCCTGCGACTGGCCGCAACATCAGATGATTCTGCGGCGAAGGCAACGTAGACCTGCTGGGGTATCACCCGAGGGTATGTGCATGTGTTTTCGAGTCCCATCATGGACTCGACGTCGTCATCAAGGCTCATGTCGGAGTCGATATGCCCATCGAGTGGTCCGTCTGGACGGATCTCGCAGTCGATGCCTTCCTCGCCTATGCTCATCTCGGCGTCAATGAAGTTGTTATGAATCTCGAAGTCGAGGTTGTTGTTGGTGCGGATCTCGGAGTCGACGTAGTTGTCGATATGGGTTTCGGTCTCGTCGAAGTCGCTGAGGGAGATCCCCTAGTCAAAACTATCCTCGAGTGGGAGATCGAGCTCGGTATCATTTGTGCGGTATGCTGATTCGGCCTCCTCGCCTTGGAGTTCTTCAATGAGCTCGTTGATCTCTCATGTGGACATGGTTGTTGTAGACGAGCAAGCTTGGAGGATCGACGATGGTATGGACGCAGTTGATGGATCCGCAGTCGAGGGGGCCGCAACCGATGGAGCCTCGGGTGCGGAAGTCGCGAGTTGGCGTGGATCCGTCAAGTCCTGCATACCAAGCTTGTTGACGAAAAAATTGAACGAACCAACAGCTAAACCCAAACCTGACTCGAGATCGGAGAAGGTCTCCTGGAATTCCGGCGAATGTGGCTCGAAATCCATCAGTGGATCTGATGTGATTTTTGCAGGTGAAGCTGGTGTGCTGCCGTTTGTCGAGTGAGTCGGCGAGTTGCCGTGTGCCGCCCGAGTCGGCGAGTTCTGGTTTGTTGATGCAACCGGCGAGTTGCCGTTTGTAGATCCGATCGGCGAGTCGCCGTTTTCCGATGGAACCGAAAAAACCGTGAGTCCAGCACTATTCTTTCCCACAGACGGCGCCAATTGACGAAGGGTACACTCATCAAATCCCATGGTTAAGGACCTAGGGTTGAGATTATGGGGAGAGAACGTGGTAGTACTGGTAGTTTCTTCGGCTAACAAGCAGAGGCAAAGATTTACCCAGGTTCAGGCCCCTCGGGTGGAGGTAAAGACCCTACTTCCTGCTTGTTTGTTATTGATCATGTGAGATTATGCGGTTACAAGGAGGCTCCGGCGAGATGTCGATCTCGCTAGAGCTTTGGTGGTTTGAATATGGCTTGGTCCTAGATCGGCACCCCTCCCAGCCTTTAAATAGGCTGGGTCTCGGGAGTTCATAACCGACCTAGTTTACACGTAAGGAAAGCCTAAACCAATTATGCCTATGACTAATCTTGGAGGGTACTCCATCTTCTTGGGCCTTGGTCTTGGGTTTCGAATAGGCTCTTCGCTATTGGGACTTAGTCGCCACGTGCACCAGGTACCCTCACGGTAGGGTACCCGAGATGTATACCCTTGTCACCCAGATTACCGGAGGCATGAACCCACTATCTAGCATAAATACTCACTCTTGGAGTTACAAGCATCTACTTGGCCAAAGCATCTACTAGTAACGGAAAGTATGCAAGATCATAAATAACATATAAGATAGATTGATAATCAACTTGACATAGTATTCAATATTCATCGGATCTCAGCAAACACAACATGTAGCATTACAATAAGATGATCTTGATCATGATAGGCAGCTCACAAGATCTAAACATGATAGCATAAAGTGGAGAGACAACCATCTAGCTACTGCCATGGACCCGTAGTCCAAGGATGAACTACTCACGCATCACTCCGGAGGCAGGCATGGTGATGTAGAGCTTTCCGGTGATGATTCCCCTCTCCGGCAGGGTGCCGGGAAGAGCTTCTGAACCCTCCCGAGCTAGGGTTGACGGCGGCGGCGTCTCTGGAACTTTTCGTGGATAATGGCTCGGGTATTTAGGGTTTTCGCGTCGGGAAGAATAAATAGGCGAAGGGGCGGCGGCTGCGGAGCCACGAGGGCCCCACACCACCCCACGACGCGGCAGGGGGGCGCACGGCCCCATGGTGTGGGTGCCACGTGGCCCTCCTCCGTCTCTCCTCTGGACTCCGTCTTCGTGTTGGAAAAATAGGAGGTTCTGTCCAAGTTTCGTCCAATTCCGAGAATATTTCCAGACTAGCTTTTCTGGAATACAAAAACAGCAGAAAACAGGAACTGGCACTGTGGCATCTTGTTAATAGGTTAGTCCCAGAAAATGCATAAAAATGCTATGAAGTGTCGCGGGCGACATCGGCACCTTCTACCCCACGCCGATTGACGCCGCACCCGTCGTCGAGTCCTACTCTGCTGGCCCCTTCGACATGGCGTACAGCTTGTACTGGTCCCCGTCTACGCATGCCCGGTGCTAGCAACACCGCCGTGTGCCTTCGTCTACGATGTGTCCCCGGGTCTGGCAAGCCTGGTGCGGCGCCTCGTCAACACCGACTAACTTACCATCATCGCGCCGCTGCAGCTCGCCGAGCCACGCCGCTTCTTCCGACGCGCCGCTGTGACTCGCTGATCCACGCCGCATCCTCTCACCGCCCCTACGCATGCTCGGTGCCGGCAACACCGATGCGTGTCTTCGTCCACGACGTGTCCCCAGGCTTTGCGAACCCGGCGCAACGCCTCGTCCACATCATCTACTACCCGGCGCCACTGCGCCCTGACTACCGGCGCACCCTTGCGCCCGCGGCTCCACGACGGCTCCCTCGACACCGGCAACCCCGACTCGACATCGACCACGGCTACACCACCCTACGCTCTCGGCTACCTCGACCACGGCTACACCACCCTATGCTCTCGGTTACCTCGACTCCGGCACAAAAGGGCTACTACCTGCTTGGGAACCTCATCGGCTACCACTCCAGCCACAACTTCCGCGATGCGTCGACCGCTACGACTGTGGTGGGATGTCCGTCGGCTTCGTCTTCGGATTCTTCTCCAGTCTCACCGTCTGCGTCGCTACGTTGTGACTGCGGGGGGATGTTGAGTATCATGGTTATTTAGGAAATATGAGATAGAGTAGGATTTTATTCTACCTTGTCTTGTACTCCAAGTAGATCATTGTACTCCTATATATATGCCCATGGGGCTCAAGCAATAAACAACGATTCCACCAATCCTTCTCCATCCTTCTTCAAAGACAAAGATAAGGAACAAGACCTCTCGATGTCTATAACTTTCACGATGGTGAACAGAGCCCTTGTCCCATCAATAACTACCTCACCGACTTCTCCGAGAGACCGAGACCACAACGAGCGCTAGACCACCATCCGATTAGAGACATGTATATTAGATGGTACCTTCACTAGCTTATCGTCGATGATGCAACTATTGTCGTCAGTGCGGGAGCTTGACCAACATCTCGACATTCTATGTGTGCATGCCAAGTTTCGTGGAAAACCGACATCTTTTGTGGCACAAAAAACTCACCAAAAAGTCTCTACCATATTTGCTTTGACGCAAATAAGGGTCATGGCCAAGCTCGACAATCGGAGCAAAGTGTGAGTCCGTGGAGAAGGTTGAAACCGAGCCAACTAGGCACTTCTTCTAGTGCGCGGCAGAGCACATGCATTTAGGGCCTCTTTTTGACTCAAAGAAATGTGATGTGAATTATCAATTATGAGAGATTGTATTCCGGATATTCTTTCTGTGGAGCGTTTTTACATGTAGGGCTGAAACCCAAAGAGAGTTTGCTTATGGCCTACTTTGCATGCAATTTAAAAAAAATGTTATGTTGTCCAATCGCCCATTGCATTGGCGCATGTGGCAATGCACGACGGGTTCCGCTTGGGCTTATCAGATTCTTATCCATCGACCCTTTTCCAAAAATTCAGATTAAAAATAAACTCATTTATTTTAGTTCTGCTAATCTTCTCTGATAAGAGCACAAAGACAAGCAATTGCAGTCTAACTAACTTAGTAACACCTTTTAAGAGCTACTCCCTCCGTTCCCAAATATAAGATTTTTTAGACTTTGTCCACATACACATATACACAATGTATCTAGATATATTTCATTTATATGTTCACTCATTTGTGTATGTATCTAGCCAACATGTGTAACATCTAAAACATCTTACATTTAGGAACGGAGGGAGTAGTTCAAGTGTCAACTACATACTCCCTCCGTTCCACAATATAAGATGTATTAGGTGGTACACATATTGTTTAGATTCGGACTAAAAAGAGTACACGTATACACTAAAATGTGTCTAGATACATATATATACATGTGTATGTGGAAAATAGCTAAAACATCTTATATTGTGGAACATTGTGAAACGGAGGGAGTACTTATTAACGTTCCATAGTAACGCATAGGCCCTTCACCGGTGCACATAAAGATAGGAACTGACCTTTGGAGTGTGCAAAATGGATACATACGTTAACGATGTTAGAATCAGAATTTATGACAATATTGAAATATGATAGTACCAATTAAGGCACCCGACTAACACATTAGGCATTTTACATACAGAAATAGGTTGCTGATTCTGATTGATACAACATTACAACCTTGCTTCTTGGCATGCACTACTAGCAAAAGAAAAAAGTCGGTCACAGATTGGCAGACAATTTCCCTTGTCGTTCCGGGATTCGATATGGCCACCGCGGATGAAGAAGCCGTAGCTTTCATCCAGATTTTGTCGACAGACATGGCTCAGCAGGACTTGCGTTTGAACTCAGTTGGTCTCTGGAGAAGCAGTTGCCCTTCGATGCCCGAGGGAGACAGTTTGCCTCCCGGGCTGTGCAGGTTGTTCGAGCTGACGGAGAGCTGGTGGAAGACAGAGGAGCTCAGCGCGTCGGTGGCAGTGCCACACATGAAACCGCCAGAGGATAGCTCCGGGAGATTGTTATCGGAGACGCTGAAGCCGCTCGAGGAAAACTGCTCGGTGACGATCTTGCATGCCTTCTCTAGTAGAGTGTTGATGTACGTCGTATATGCGTCCATCCTTATGTCGACATGCTTCTGGACCTGATCATGGGAAAGGAAAAGCAGTCAGGTTGTGTGTGATGAACAATGCATTTGTTCTTCCATGCTAAATCTAAGAATTAGTAGGTGATATAAAATGTTAGAGTACGAACGGATGGTTTCGATATAATTGTAAAGTGAAGGTCCGACAACTACAAGTACACAAATTGTGAAGGACCTGCTGTTCTCAGTTTCTTAGAGGCTTCAGTTTTTATTTCGACGAAGCAATTGTTTCAGACTTGCAAGATGAAAAAAAAACTCAGAGCATACTGCAACGAAAGCCCGGTGTGTTTTTTGTAACGGTGAATAGTCTATTTCGACAGAAAGAGTTGACCACACTGTCTTTCTGTTAGAGTGATGGTCCTCTAACATTTAACCGAGTCGCAGCCTAAAAAATGAAGTGAGTACAATGAGTATAAAAGAGTCATGCAAGCTAAGCCTGCACAGGTTTCCGTATCCTTTGGACAAAAAGAGTGTAGCAACAAATTCCAGTCGGACTGGATGTGTCAAAACTACCTAGTCCGTAGGAAATATTGATTTTGATGAGTAAATCATTCTTGTCTGACAGTACACAAGAAGCAGTCAAAGTTACCTCCACTTGCTCATGCAGGCTTCGTTGCATTTCCATCTGCGCTCTCAGTGCTTCTTTAACTTCTTGGCTTCTGCAGCGAGTAATAAAAGCACAATTAAAGAAAGAAAGAGAGGATAGCATGCTGGACAAAGTAGGCCATGAAATTTACTCTTTAGCATCTTGGGTAGAAACTCTGGGAGACAGGCTCATTCCACTTTGAGCATCTAGAAGATAGGACCCTGTAAATCGGGAAAACGGAAAATACAGACACAACAAAAGTCAGAATCAAAACCCAACATATCTTTTCCAGATCTTTTTCAAGTCAGAACCACAAATGTGCATACTAAATTAGTAGTGAATTTCTTCATTATCCCAGAACTTGTGCTCTATAATTACGCACAGTTTCTCGTAAGATATGCACAGGTTGTTTTTACTAAGTTACTCATGAAGTCATGATTGAGGAGGAAAACATACATCGAACTGCATGACAGGATGCATCGTAATTAAACATGTAAGGATGCAACCAATGATTGACAACTAGAGTGCTATCCTGACAACACTTGCATGAAACTGATGGAAAGGGCTGGCAATCCACATATACTGTAACACCCCCTCTCACCTCAGAGGTTTGACTCGAGAAGGCCTATACGTGGACACAAAGGGGGGTTACGAGCAATTTTTCAATAACTGAAAAGCCAGGAGAACTTGAGACCTTGGACTCTGATACCATGTCATGTTTCATGCACTAGCCAATGCCACCAACAGTCCGAACTGATGGAAATGGCTAGTGCAATCCACATATACTCTTCTCTTTTCATTTGCATCCATTAAAAATTTAAATGACCATAAATTCTTATCTAAGTGTCTAATCTATATTTCTACTCTATATACAATTTGAACCTTTGTGTTCCATATGATAACATTAATAAAATCAGACCAACCTTGCATCTACTTTGACGGTGTAATGAAGTTATTTCTCAAATAGTACCTCTGCGTGATTAAGAAGCTAGTTGGGGTCACAACCTTGGGCCACTTGCTAACAGAAGTGCACCCCTAGCACCTATGCATGTTACTATATAACAACTCTACATGTTAATTGTTCACAAAATAATCGTCTAACATTTTGTGGCAAGATGTTGACTCAACAATACTATTAGTGGCCACTCATCGTTACCTGCTAGCGACTTTATATGTTACTATTTAGTAACACTTATTAAAGGTTTTCCCAGGTGAGCTTCACGATGTGAACACAGTAATCAATAGTCACGGCTCAGATGGAGCGTTGGCGCAATGTCACACATGTACCACTACACGTTTTGTGAACCAATGTAAGAGTTGAACTTTAGGTGTTCCGGTTAGTTGTTGTATTGGCCTCTGGCAATAATTCTTGTACTAACTTACTTCTCTTCTTAATGAATAGATGTGCAAATGCTATCTGCACGTTCTCTAAAAAGAAGTGGGCAGCTCAGAGCTACATTACATGGAGGTATGGACTATCTCGTGGCTGGTTCCACACAAAGACCAAAACACTACCTATAGTGGAAAAAAGTTACTCATGGTTCAAAAGAAAGCAAAACAAAGCATTACTGCAATGGGAAACTGCAGTTGTAGGATATGTCCAGAACTGCAAATTAACTTCTAAGCATTTTCAGGTGAGCACAATGACATTATGCTGCAATTAAGTGATAATGTGAACAGTCACTAAATTACTGTTGACTTAGCAAGATCAGGTTCATGTTTTTTTCCTCTTTCATTACAAGTATGTCGATACCAAATACTAATGTGATTATCCAATTCAAAATAAGGTAATTATAGTAGGTGCACACCTGCAGATGATGGTTGCCTGGGTTAGCAGCGATGTGCATACATGGCAAATATTGATTCTTTCAATGCATAACAATAGTATCCAAAAGTTTCATATAAAGTCATGTCAAGCGGAAAAACAAGTATGCCCACCGAGCGTCAAATATCGCTTCTCACTGGGATTCTCCCTCGCTGTCTCTTCCAGCAAATCCCTTATCTCAGCGATGCCAACAACATCGGTCCTACACCTTAGGTCCCTAACGACCACACAAGTCCCAACCTCGCATAATATTCCTCATTAGTCCCACGCTCTTCACCTAGCAGACCTTTGCCAAAGAAGAGATGTGCATCTTAAGTAACCAAGAAAATATTAACCAGTTAGCCTAGCCTCTGCCATCACCAAACCCTCGAACTCCCAGCGACCCCCAATCTTTCAGGAAATTTCAACCAAGTAGTTTGCAACATGCATCCAATTTTGCTCAAACTTATTAACTGAAACAGACAGCGAGATCAGTAGATTGATCTTACCATCTTTAGATGTCTCCGTCTCTTTGCCAGTTTGTTTCCCCATTCTGTATTTCTGGTCATGAGAACAAAAGAGCAAATACAAAATGATACAGGTGTATTTAAGGCATCGTAAGAAACATGCAGAGGCCGAGGGAGCTCCTCAATGTAAGAAACATGTGAGTATGCATAAGTACCTGAAGATGACTCTTCAAGTGGAAAAGTGTGAGTCCCTTCACACCCATTGTCCTTAAGATAGTTTTTGGCGTTGCTTCTGCAAGAATGGTCATGCATTTAACTACTATATTCAGAAGTTTGAAAATAAAGTCATGGCAAGATAGTATGTTGGACTAGATAGTACTCCCCCCAGTGACATAACAAACAGGTAGAATAAAGAAACCACACTTGCGCTATTTCCACAAAACAACACCAACACACGCACACACTCAGTCAGCCATGTACATTATCATCAAGACTACGTGTATCAGGACGGGCCACCATATTTCTTGAACCATCGCCACAACCAGCATGCATAAGCATTAATCAATTTCTAGATATCCTGATTAGCAATGTCATTAATGTCGATGGTACCGAGACCAATTCAACATAATCTTCTTTCCTACTTATAAAGATTGGACTTGGTGGTGTGTTTTCATTCCTCACTCTCCACTCTTACTAACATGTGGGACCAACAGTCTTACAAAAGGCGTAAGTGATAAATGCACTTATACCCAGATGAATATGGGATCATCGCTCTTGGGGATGACACAAATAAACAAATGTACTTTTATTCACGTGTGGGATCATCACTCTTGCAAAAGGTATAAATAAATAAGTACGTCCATACTATGATATGAGACCAACACTCTTGTGAGACAAAAACAAACAAATCCAAGATGAGATTCCAACTCAAAACACCGCTCTAGGTTTTAGCTTCCTCTGCCCAACTGAATCTCCACGGACTATCTCATAGAATTCATGAGCCAACATTCTCACTTATTCTAACGCGATAAAAGAACTTATCCTCATAATGTCTTGTTTCCCAATCTATGTCCTTGTGCCGTATCTCTTCCCTATGTCTATGCTCATTGCTCCCGCGTTTCAAAATTTGAGATTTGTCTCACTTCACATCAAGGAGTGGCCCTCATGGTCATTTTAGTTGCTCCAGGGCATCGCTACATTTAAATCTCTTCTGTCTTTTCGCTCTCTTGGTTCTCATGGCGAGAGCACAACACTAGCATGACGCAAATGCTTTTCGAGTGACCTTCCATGCCCATGGCCAACTTATCTTTATGGTAGTTTCATAGCAGCCCAGGGCACTAAGCTGGTAGTTTTGAAAATCCGTGTTCACACATAGCGACCGATATGGATGATACATTGACCAATATTTTAGTTGGTATAGAATGATATGTAGATGACACATGACAGGACTTTTCCAAAAAAAAGTAAACAATGCTGGATACAAAATTTACAAATATACACCTTTATTTAATTATTAATGAAAACTTCTACCATTACAATAGAGCTTTCATGAGTGCATGTTTCTACATTTCATATGGAAACCTTCAAAAACTTTGATTCTCTTCTTAAGCTCAAATGTATTTACTATATGTTATATCTGTGCTACGATGACATGTTATGAACATGAATAACTAAATAAATATGCATGTTTTTCTTTTAATACAACTACATGTGATCTGATATACCACCCGACATCCAATATGCCAAAGCCAAATCGATATGAACCCGATGTCCAATATTTTGAAGCTTCTCCATAACTGCCAGTTTGTTCAAATTCTGAGCTGATGCAAGAAACGAATCCATATGCAAGGACAAATAAGACTAAAATCACGATGGTAACTCTGAAATGTCGTCAATGAAAAGCAATAATTTGCTCCATTTCGCCTACCCATCCATGCATCCCCAAGAAACAAACCCTGACCGAGCACAAACTTCTTCCGATATTCAACGGGATAATTGCCATTTCTCTCTGAAAGTTATAATCAACTAATCTGGTTCCTGCAGGGAGCTTTAGTGCAAGATCAACCATAGTCACATTTCCAACCCGAATCACAATGAAGGCCTCAAACTTGTACTAAGAAAAAGGCCAGAAATCGTCCACATAGCCCTCTCTCGACACATCTCTTCCCATGTCCAAAGCAAGCAAAAACCACATGTTCCCCCTCAAATCTACCATGAGTAGAGCATGCTGACTTCGCATTCCTAAGCGCAAATGCACGACGCACTTCTTCCATCAGCTCGTATTTCAGGGGAGTTTTGCTCAAAGTAACCAAGACCCAAACTTTCCTAAGATTTCAGCACAGAGACCCCAAATGGCTCAAACCCTTGCTCCGAAATCAGAAAGTAGCCTCACACGCGTCGCTCGAATCCGCGGTCGCATGAAGCAAAGTGCACGGCGGCACCAACCAAAACCTACCCACCAACCAAGCACGCATTGCCCTCCAATGGCCATACTTGACGAACTAGAGAGCAGCCAAGAATGAAGAAAATGGGTGGGAGATAGAGGAAGGGCGGAGCAAAAGTCATACTCTCGGCCCCTCCGAGCTGGGCGACGGCGTCGACGAAGCGCTCGTGGAGGTCGGCGGTCCAGCGGAGCCGGGGCTTGGGGTCCGCCGTCAGCACAAGGCTCGGCGCGCCGCCGGAGCGCGGCACCTCGCCGGGCCCCGGGCCGTCCGACCGGTGGTGGATCAGGCCAGGGGGGAACATCTCCTACTCCTCCTCCTCTCGAGCCAAGCCAAGAACAGAGGGGGAGAGAGAGGGACAGAGACCTTCTCCTCCTTCGTCCCCAAAAGCGAAGTAGGATCCAATGGAAAGTCCCCCGCCTTTCTCTCTCCTGTTTCTTGTTTCTCTTCTGCAGCTGCTTTTTCCAGTGGTGCCAGTGATTCCTCTCTCTTTACCTTCCCTCTCCCCTGCACTGCACACAACAATGTTTATCAACGCAGAGCAGTGTCATTTTCTACTGTTCACTGAATATCAACATCCAGCTTACTAAAATATCTTGTTAAGATGGCTAATCAGCAAACACAATTCTTTTCTTCACCGATGCAGCTGAACTGAAGTCCCAGAGAGAAATATTACTGCAAGTACACTGCTGCTTCATTTACTGCCAGGAGAAAAATGGATGATGGGTTTCGCCCAATGATTGGTGCATTGAATTTTCATTCAGCTTTTGGCTTCTCCCTCTCGATCTGTCTGTCTCTGTTTGGTGGGAGCAAATTGGCAACTGGGCTTAGTTTATTTTCGGTTTTCCGTTTCCTTAAAGTAAAAGCTAGTGGATGGAAGCTAGCTCGAGTGAGGACCGAACGGAACGGACCACCGGCTGGCTCTACTCCATTTGTTTATTTTCATCTTCCGTTCCGTAGGAGGAGTATGTGCAATAAAAAAGATAACTTTACACTGGCTCAGCACATGCTCGCTGTCTGTGCCCAGACGTCATGCGTGTTTGGTGTTTCCACACGTAGAAATCAGCGAAAAATATCACATTACTAGCTTTAGCTCGGACCTGTGGGTCATTAACGCGTATAAAAGGGAGAAATGGTTTAGTCAACTGAAAGGTACTATTGTCGGCAGAAATATTACCAATTTGGGGCATCTTAAGAGTGACTACTTGTTTGATTAACCTTGTAGTTTCTTCAAGGCAGGAGAAAGGAGTTGATCTGATTGTAAGATATAAAGAAACAACGCAGTGACTTGGAAGAGTTTAATTTGGAATTCAATACAGAAATAGCTAATTTGTGTTGCCTCTCCATTTAGTTGTTGAGCTCCAAAATCAGACAAGTTGGATTCTAAACTTTCGGTACCACAGTACCCGAAAACTGGCATGGGGAGTTAGCATGGGGTCACCGAAACCCTAACCTCTAACAAGCAATCTTCGATTGTGTGTTTGTCTTTATGTTGGTTCTATCTCATTCTATCACACCGTGTTTTTTATTCTATCTCATTCTATCACACCGTGTTTTATGGTTCACAAAATGAAAGAGCCGCCAAATATAGGAGAATTTATTGGAGGGGAAAGGTAATATCGGGCGGGCTAAATTTGGTGGAGAAAATACTAAGTTCTTCCATGTTATTGCTACTCAAAACTATAGGCAAAACTCTGCTAAGTTCCATCAAAACTTTGCCATGAAATAGGACATTCTGCAATTGTTTGGCTGCCTTCATGCTAGACAATTAGAATTGTTTCGCCTAAATTTTAGGGACATTATTTTGTTGCCTATAATTAATGATGCAGAAAGGATCCAATGGTACAAATCTATATGTATTCTTCATGTTAGATTCAAAATTCACTAAATCCGTTATCATTAGGCTAAATTCGGTGGGTGATCATGTGGTTCATTCTACGCAAACTGCATTCATGTAAGGTAGGAGTATCCTTGATGATACTCATCTTGCATGAAACGGTCCATGGACTACATCAGAAAAAGCTAAATGGTGTGATATTCAAAATGGATTTTCAAAAGGCATATGACAACAGAGTCAAATGGTTTTCTCCAAGAAATTTTGAGAATGAAAAGATTTTCAGAAGAATGGTGTGTTGTGATTCACAAATTTGTATCTGGGGTAGCGTGGCTATGAAAGTCAATGATGACATTGCTCATTACTTCCAAACAAGTAAACCGATTACAACAAGGTGCCCCATTATCACCCATACTGTGATATAGGCCAGTTTTCGATTAGCTATCTGGGTATCTTGATCCATTATCAGACATTGAAAAATGCCATATGGAAACACGTCAAGAAGCATATGCAAAAAAAGGTTAAGGAGTTGAAAAGGGAAACTGCAATCCCTTGGTGAGAGATTGGTTCTCATTAATTCAGTACTAAGTAACAAGGAGCGCGTTTCGGCTCCCGAACTCATATGCTACTGATATATTAGACAAAATTAACAAATAGTAAAATGTTTCCAAAAAAATCTGAAACAAAATGGTGACGAACATATACATGTTTTCTAAATACGTGCCAAGTTTCGTGATGAAATGACATGTGTGGTGCGCTGTTCAAAAATAACAAAATCAGTGCTCTATGAATACGTGCCAGATTGACTTGGAATAGGCCGATGATTATGGACGTTTTTTCTGTTGCTGCTTGGGCTATTTGGAAAGAGAGGAATAACTTGTGTTTCAATGGTGTCATACCTCAGATAGCTTCCTAGAAAGCAAGGTTTAAGGAAGACTTCTCCCTTCTGGTTCATAGGACCAAGGAAGAAAAACACAACTTCATTAACTCTCTTGTAAACAATCTTTAGCTTCTTTAAGTTTCGCAGTCTCCTTGATGTAATTATGTAACTCTCTGGTGGCGACGTTTGTTGGTAATATATTAAGGCAGCAGGATCCTCTCCTACTATCATAAAAGTTTTTTTAAAATGTTTTTGAAAATCCCATTTCAACCACTGATTTGTCTTTTTTACACAGAACATACCAAATGTCATTTCACCACGAAACTTGGCACATATTTACAAAACATGTATCTGTTCGTCTATAAACAATTCAGATTTTTTAAAAATGTTTTACTATTTTAAATTTTTTGTTTATTATATTAGGAGCATATGAGCTTCGGAGCCAATGTGAATCTCCCCCAAGCAACATGCTATATTCTATATGATATCATTCTTCTAGCTGCCAAAAGGAGACTTGCATAACTTGGATTATTTTTGATCGAGATTTTTTTGGCAAGGGAATTGTGAGAAGAATAAATATGGGTTGGCTAGATGGGATGTGGTTTGTTGACCCATAGGCCAGGGAGGGTTGTGGATTCATGACTTTGAGGTTAATAACAGAGCTCTTCTAAAAAAAATGGATTTTAAACTTCTCACTGAAGATGGGGTTTGGGGAACTCTTATAAAAAGTAAAAGTAAGGCTCAATGTTTTGTCACAAATTATTTGGAAACCTGATGACTCACACTTTTGGACTGGTCTGATGGCGACCAAGAAACATTTTTTTTTCGTTTGAATCATTTAATATTAAAGATGTCTCGAAAATTAGGTTTATGAGAGGACAAATGGTTGGAAAATATCACTCTCCGTGAACAATATTTGGACATTAAGGATGGCTCGAAAATGCTTTGCTGCAAATTATTTGAAAATCTGGTGACTCACACTTTGTCACAATTAACATTAAGGATGGCTCGAAAATTAGATTTAACATTTTAATAATTTAATGTGGAAAATACATTTCAAAATGTTTAAAAATTCTGAAAAATGTTGGACGTACATCTGGACTTTTTTGTTTGCACACAAATTTTTCCGAAAAAAGACATTTTTTGACATGTGTAAAAGGACAATCTCCTGAAAAATCATTTTGGAGCACAGGAAATTTTGATTTTTACATGGACCACAAAATATGCCTTTTTCGCGAAACTTTGGGTGTGAATTTAAAATGTTCGGATGTATACCTTTTTTGGGGAATTATTTAAATTTTGAAATGATTTTATAATACACTTTTCATAATGGGATAGGATGTTCCCCTGAGGCAAAACATATGTTTGGGAGTAACACGTTTCTTTCTATAATCTATAGAAAATATGAAAATGTGAGGGAAATTTTTCTTTTCCCGCTGTACATGTCTTCCTATTTAAATTTTGAAATGATTTTATAATACACTTTTCATAATGGGATAGGATGTTCCCCTGAGGCAAAACATATGTTTGGGAGTAACACGTTTCTTTCTATAATCTATAGAAAATATGAAAATGTGAGGGAAATTTTTCTTTTCCCGCTGTACATGTCTTCCTATTTTACGAACGTTAGAGCAAATTCAAATGTTTAAACATGACTAGCTTGTCTAAAAAAAGAAAGAAATACTCCCCTCCGTTCCAAATTATTTTACGGAAATTTTGATTTTTACATGGACCACAAAATATGCCTTTTTTCGCGAAACTTTGGGTGTGAATTTAAAATGTTCGGATGTATACCTGTTTTTTGGGGAATTATTTAAATTTTGAAATGATTTTATAATACACTTTTCATAATGGGATAGGATGTTCCCCTGAGGCAAAACATATGTTTGGGAGTAACACGTTTCTTTCTATAATCTATAGAAAATATGAAAATGTGAGGGAAATTTTTCTTTTCCGCTGTACATGTCTTCCTATTTTACGAACGTTAGAGCAAATTCAAATGTTTAAACATGACTAGTTGAATGCCCGTGCGTTGCTACGGATGTGAAAAGTTTACCGATCCTTATTTTATTTCATGATTTCACGGGCTTTCATCTCATCCCTCATTTCTATACTCTCACCTTGCAAGAAGAGAACTAATCATCTCATCCCTCATTTCTATACTCTCACCTTGCAAGAAGAGAACTAATGCTACATCTACGGAGACTTTTTTTAAAAATTGTGCTTACTGACTCACGGACTTGTCCGTTATATTCGTAATACTCCATTCATAAGTATAGGATTTCCGCAATAAAGAGTATCCGCTGTCTTTCAGTTGAACCGCCGTATGTCTCTCCAAAACATAAACTCTGAAGTAATATATATATATATTAATAATTAGCCATTCAACACTTATATTTGTTAATTAGAGAGTAACTGGTGAAAAATAATCAATGCTCGTACTTCGTTCTATAATATTTCCATACTCTTAAATCGTACCCTTCTCTATAGTTTCTGATTGAAAAACATCCATTCTTGACAAGAATAATCAATAACTAAACAACGGTACAATAATCAGCGAATTTTCACAAGAAATTGAAGGCACCGCCTAGTAATTATAAATATGATGCACATACCTAGTAGGGAGTACGATACATATTTATATGCCTATACAACTTATTTATCCTTTTAGAAGCGCCTAGTGTCATACGTCGGCATAGAAACTCCCTGCTATGAAAAGGAGAGGAATCACACTATGGCGCATTGGCGCGACCCTGATGCATCCTGCCCACAACGTATTTTTCCTGCACTGCTGCCCTTCCTTCCTCTGGCCTCTAACCGTCGCACCTTTTATTCCTCATCCATCGCATCACACCACCAATTTCACTTTCTTCGTTGTCTAGCACCTAGCCGCATCCTCCTCTATAGACATCTATTCACCAATGTCACATCCAGAGGCTTCAAGTCAAGGTGTCGCTTGTCCACGATAATATATCCCTGTAAAGCCGTCAGGGTGCTCATCCCCAACTCAAAACCTGCAAGAAGCTCGAAATTTTGAAGTGTGTATCCAAGCAGACTCAAATCGTGCAGTTGCTACTATAAAAACATGACCACAAGGATTGTTTCCCAAGTTAGCATTCCATACTTCACAAAGTTAACAATACAGTATGTTGATATATTTCCCAATTCTCGTTGTTTTGACTATTCTGAATACAAGACATGTACAAAATTGTCTTCGCCCCGCCTCTTTGCTCTCTAATGGACTACCCCATACCTCTTATGTCTCTCTTTGTCCCAGAACAACTACTACACCACGTGGGCCGCAGTGTTGCCGAACTCCCGTAACTGATCAGATGCGAAGTTTACAATATTCAAAACTGTAGGAGTTTTTCTGTTGGCAAAGTTGTTGTGCTACAAAACTAACAATAGTGACTGATTGTTTTGCCTCTAGTCAGTTTTTTCTCTAGAAAGATCTGAATAAACCATATGATGTTGAAAATAACCATGCAATAAATCTGACTACAAGAAGTTTCTATAAACAACACGCGTGACCTATTTTCATCTTTTCTAACTACGCACCTTTTTTCACAGATAATTTGTAGGTCGAGGCTTTTCATGAAAAAACAATGTTGGTAATTTTCAATATATGATTATGGGAAGAACAAGTATGCTTTAGCCAAATAAGAACACAACCTCTACTTCACATACCTGGATCGGGAAAAACTTGCTGATCCCCACCTAGAGAGACTCTTGATGATCATCTTGGACGAGATCCTGTTGTTGATGCATAAGATCTTCATCCATATATGATAGAAAGCACAACACTATAAAACCAAGCCAAGGCCACTAATTGTGACAATAATACAAATCCTACAAGAGGTCTCAAATTTCCAAACCACAAATACTATTCTAACCACTTACCGTATTAATACTACCATGGCTAAACTGAAAATTACTTCTCTTACTTAAATAATCAAAACAAAGGGCATGAAACTATGCCAGCATTAATATACATCATGGACCAAATACAAAATATTTTAGATGTGCTACTGTTCACAATTGCAAGTGCATAACCATCCAAAAAACAAAATTCGACTCTAGTTAATTCAATCAAAATGAACCTAAACTATCATGAGAATTAGCACGTATTATACATGAACAGAATCTCAAAAGTGCAAACATACTTAAGTAGCTCCACATGCATATTCAGGCTTTCGAGTGAAAGTACAGAATTAGTAGGCTGTTAGTGTGTTCTGAACGAGGGCACCAATCAGATCAAAGAATCCGCTATCCTCCTCAATTCTTCTGCAATCTCACCAAAATAATTTATTTATCAGTACAATAACCATAAATTCTAAAGTTGCTGGGGCATCAAAGTTTAAGGTTCTTTGAAGTAGCTCTATTATTTCACCTTGTATCATCAGCCAGAATGCAGTGTACGTTACATTTGAACAATCTTAGAAAGCACACAAATTTTTCATGGCCAAGCAAGCAGGTAATTTGTTTTAAGTGGCCATTTACGTGAATCACATCAGCTAGCTCAAACTTTGGAAAACATCAAGCTAGTTCAACTCCTAGCTTGTGAGCTTTCTGGTTACTTTTTTTTACCTATTGTCTTCCATTCCAAAATCAAGGTTTCAGGGGTTAACCAACAGAGAAAATTGGAGTTCATTCAAACGGTGCAGAGTAGCATGCCGTCGTTATCATATTATGCTGCAACCATTAAGCATATTTGTTCTGTTATTTCAGAGAATGAGACCTAGTTGCAAATTGATGAGTAAAAGAATTGCTGTTGGGATTTGTAATGGACACACCCATCTTCGTTTATGCAGCCAGATGTTATTCTTGATTGTTCTACCAAGTATATCTGACCTTGGTGGTGGGTAGTAGGCATCGAGGCATGTAAACTATGGAACTGCTGCAAGAGCAATCCAAATATGAGAACATCAATCTGCAATTAATAACTGGGGCAAAAGGAGTAGATGGTTCATGCAAATAAAAGTTTGTCGGCTCGCAGAAAAAGTACGAAACTCAATACCTCAAACATCTGATGGGCCAGCGCATTCCCTTTCCATTTCTTCTCTCTCATGCGCCCACAAATTCATAGCAGCAACACCTAATTTGGATAAATCAAGCAAACACAACACATCTGAGTTTGAGTAGCAGCAACATTTTCAGCTTTGTGTGGTCGCAGCAGGTGACATAGCTTCACGCGTCCTGAACAGCGGGAGCATCGCAATCAAGCAGGAGATCGAGCAGGCCTACCTGCAGCCTCGCACGTCCTCCTCCTGCTAACACTGCTACAGAAGCTCGAGACGGGCATGTCGATTTCATGGTCTAGAGTCCAGACTACCCTCACAACGACCGTTGCGGCGGCGGCGAGCGGGAGCACATGGCGGAGCTCGGGGCGGTTGTGGTACGTCCCACCCGGGCAGAACCGTGGCGGCGGCGGCGGATCAGGTCACTGTCGGCGCGGTAGGCTGGGAAGTGCGTCGTGGTACGCAGGGGAGGGTCTGCTCACGGCGCCGGACCTCCTATGGTGGTCTTCGACAGCGGAGCGGCAGAAAACGGGATGCGCACGGCTGGATCAGGATAGGGCAGCGAATGGCATTCGGGGTAGAGGACAGAGGGGGCGGCGAGCTCAGATCGGGCCTAGCCGCTAGGCCATGGCAGGAGCGGCGTTGCGGTGTTCGCGATGCACGAAAGGGAGATGTACATGGTGCGGTAGACTTTGCCCCATCGGTCGGCGCTAATTTTTCTGCCGAGCGGCAGACCACGGACGTACCGACGTACCACGAACGCACCATCACGACCGCAGACTCCCATTGTAAAGACTAGCTTGTCTAAAAAAAGAAAGAAATACTTCCTTCCGTTCCAAATTAATTGACTTCCATTTGTCTACACATGGATGTATCTAGACATGTTACACGTATAGATACATCCACACGTGGACTAATGAAAGTCAATTAATTTGGAACGGAGGGAGTATGACAACAGAATTATACAGGTCCATAATCCAAAACCATACATGTCGTTCCCTGCAAAAGAAAACTGTACATGCCTCCATCCTACCTCGACGTGGAACCCTAAACATCCCAGTCGCCGCCGGCGCAAACCCTAGCCGCCGTCTCTCCGCCGCAGCCACAAAATCAATGGTACTCTCGCTCTCGTTCGCCCCCTTCCACGCTCGTCGCATAGATGCCGCGGTTGATGGAAATGCTATCTGCCATGACTAATAGCGATTGGTTACTTCTTGCAGCTGGGGAGGGGCCGAGGACGGGGCCACGGAGGCGGAGGCGGGAGCAGGGAGAGATTCAGCGGCGGGAGGGGCGACGGCTCCCCCCGTTTCGGTGCCCGGGATGAGCCGCCCCCACCACCACGGCGCTCCTCGGGGTGGGGCGTGGCGCCGCCGTCTCGGCACCTGTGGGTGGGCAGCCTGGCTCCCAGCGTCACCGCTTCCGACCTTTCGCATCTGTTTCTCCGGTGTGGCGCGATCGAGGACATCACCCGTGACCCTGGACGGACCTTCGCGTTCGTGAGCTTCCTTCGGGAGCAGGCCGCGGTCGCAGCGGTCGAGGAGCTGCAGGGAGCTCGGCTCCGCGGGGCGCCCATTAGGATTGAGTTTTCCAAGGGGGTTAGTGTTGAACTTTCTCCGGACTCGATCACAGTTGGCCGCACTTTTTTCAAATGGTTCATACGCGTATGCTTTGTTTCAAAAGTATCATTGGTGCACTGTGCTTCCCTTATCATGTGTGTGATCATGAATCTGGGAGTAATATAATCAAGTCTCAAGAGTCAATACAAACTGTGTGTGAGTAATTAAAATTTGGATGCACAGGTCTAGTTTGAGGAAAAAATCAGAACAAAACAGGCTCATCCTTATAGTGTACATGAGAAAAAATTGCAAGTTCCTTCCTTCTTTTGTATATAGGAAAACCTCACATGGTTCAACTTGATTCCTTTGTACAAAGATGATCTTTCAGCCCCAGGTTCCATAAAAACAGATAGTTTGCGTGTACTGTGTATCTGTGTCTATGCATCAGCAACCCTTTACAGTTAAGTATACTATGAACACAAATAATTCACACCTCTGATTGAATATATGGCATCTATCACCTGGGCATCCCACTGGGAGTCAACAGTTATGGTACTCAGTCACAGCTTACCTCGTTTCGCAGCTCTATAATTTGTTATAATTGGCAATGGATTGACTATTATTAGCTTCCGGTTAAGGCACGACACTATAAAACCTCCAAAAGACAGTCTGTAGGAGATCACGTACACAGTTATCATGGCCTGAGATATCTTTTCAACTGAAGATCAAGAGCATTGGTTTGATGTTCCATACATTTTCTATTGATGTAAGCCATCATCAGGATAGGTTGTACCACATGAGAGAACTGGATATACCATTTATTTGGTTGGCATTGCATATGAAACGTCAGAGAAGATTTTCAGAAAGTGCAACGTGTTAAGATCATTTAATATATTGACATCTCTGGATTATACCCTTTCTCAACGCTTGACACTGTTAACTTTACTCAGACTTATTAAATTTTTACTGCAACACAAACCATGTCAAATACATCATGTGCAACTTTACCTGCCAAGTACAGGTTGCATATCATAAAACTCATTGATATGGTGCACTTTATCAGCACATGACCCTGTTTCCCTACAACTGAAGCCATTTGTTAAGAATTGCTATTGTATACTTCTGTATGAAACTATGATTCTTATAGTCCACAGTATGATCTTGCTGTCGTAATTTCCTTTTTTTTTTGCTTTCCAACATTTACCTGGAAATTTATTTCAGAATAATAACTACAAGGCTGCAGCATCATATGTTGACTTGTGACTCAAACTTCAAAAACCTCATAGATACTAACAACTGATTTGTTACCGCTAACCGCCCTCACTTCACCCCCATATGAATTAACATACATGCATTGTGTGTTGAAAATCGCCAGCAACAATATGTCTCATTGCAACCAGGAGGCATCTTACTAATTGACAACAGATAACGAATGACCAGGAGTAATATTGATGCTAAAATCAATGCTAGCTTGATCCGATGGATAGTGTTGCACACAACTAAGATCCTCAATTATTTAGCTTCAATTTTCTAACATTTTGTGTTACGATGTATGCTTAGCTTGCCAGTGTAGTTGGCCAGTTGCTTGGAGTATTTGTTTGCATACCTTGTTCTTGCCTTGTTAAAACTATGATAGTCTCAGGAATGTTTTATTCTGTTTGTACTCTGAAACAAGATACACATATTCCCTAAAAAGGGTCTTTGTGGCTGAATACCACCCCCTCCCCTCATAAACAGGGTAGTTAAATGCAATTATGTCAATGATCCATGTTTCCACCTTATGCCAATACTGGCCAGAAGGTTCAACTCAGACGTTGGAAGTGTATGATAGTTCCATTCACCATTCATATGAGGCTGTGTCAATCAGGTTTTATTGTAGTTTCATAAATGGATTTCTAGATAAAAACCCTGATCCAAACGTGATGTGAGCCCATGACAAGTCGTTTTTGTTACGTCGTCGTGGTTTATATGTTCAGCTTTGTTCAACTGGAAAACATAAAGCTACAATTGTGGTTCTAACTTCTAATTGGTTGCTTGACAGCCTTGAGTGTTTCAACTTGTATCTGCTACAGCCTTATGTACGCACTTGTGGTCTATCAGACAACACAATGTCTACATAATCAGAAAGAGTATGGACATAAGTATGACACTTGACAGACTCTATCTTTTCAATGAAATGAAACGCAAAGGTCCTTTGTGTTTTCTCGAAAAAAAACACTTGACACATCTAGCTTGTAGATCTGATAACAATATAAACATAGGTACGACCTGCATTTCCATGGCAACATCTTGTATGGAAGACCTTCGATTGAAGAAACAAGTTGACCTAAGTATCAGCTGTAAACTAATATTTACATCATTGACCAGTCATGGATAACTGCTGTTCTAAAATTTGGTCGATTAGGGCTAGAGCAGGTGGTCTTCTGCCTCCAGTGTATCCATAAAATCAGCTGGTAAGCCTTGCATTTAACCAATTAGGTTGGATAATCACAGACAGGTGGGAGGCTGATTGAAATGCCTAGCTTTACATAACGTTTTGATTAACGGTGACATATTCATATGGTAGTCCCTGATTGACAACTGTTGATACTAATGGTCCTAAGATGGCTCACTTTCAGGCCATGTTAACACAGTCATCATGCTAGGCGATACAGATACTTAGCACAATTTGTTTGAAAACAAATGAGTACCTGTTGACACTAGGATATGTATTAACATTACAAAATCATCCTGGTCTACCTCACCAGCTTCACTACTTCAGCAGTCCAGCTCCTTTGACCTGTTCAGTTCCGAGAAAAAACTAAGAGCTGTATCAATAGTTTCTTTTGCCTTAAGAAGTAATACTGAATAGTCTGTCATGACTCATCATAAATTCATAATGCCTCCAAATTAATGAGTTTGAGCCTCGAAGTAAAAATACATTAAAAAATAAGAAAATTATAGGTGGCTCCAGTAATTTCTGCTAATCTACAGGAGGAATGAAAAGGTTGACCTAAGCACTAATGCGAGATACATGAATGATGACACAGATATGATACAATATCCATGTGTTTTATAGTTGCATACACATTGGGAAAACACCGACGGATAGCTGACAGGTAAATACAATCAAAAAACTATGCACAACTGATATGACTCTGTTCCCATGTCCTTTTCCGTGCCTAAGCTAGGTATAATTAACGGTGAGATGGAGGGGAGTTTAAAGGATACAACTGAATTAGAGGTGCAACTTCTGGCCCCTTCGGGTACTCTTCGACCCTCTAGTCCAAGGACAGACCCAGTGCATAGAGGCTCCCACACAAGGTGGGGTCTGGGGAGGGATTATAGGAACCTAGTCTTACCCCTGCACTTTGCAGGGAGGCTGGTTCGAACCCAGGACCTCTTGGCACAAGTGGGGATGACCCCACCACTGCAGGAAGACTGGTTCGACCCTCTAGTCCAATCAAATGAAATAGTTTATCAAAAGTGATGTGATTTTTGGCAATTTAGTTCATTTGATTGAACTAAAGAGGATCAGATGGTACCCTAAGGGTCACCCTTTTGCATCCTTCAACTGAATGACTGATATATCTATTATGTGAAAACTTTCATATTGTCTAATGGGGAATCAAGACCCAAAGGTTGAGAACTGTGGAGAATGGTGGCTCAATGGAAGGGAAGCAATACAGGTTACCAGATCTGGCTCTATTGCTGCGAGATATTTTTTCTTTCTTTTAAAAAATTACAGTAAATACAAAAGAATCCATGTATTGCACCACAAGTAAACCTTGGCTATACAAGTCAGCGTGCATGAGTGTTTTCAACACAGTGTATACAAAACCACATGTAATTGGTTACAAACCAAGGTATCCCCGCTGCCTCGCACACACACTATCTTTAGCCACTGCTTTCATTGCAGCTTGCCGGGAGCTTCTTCTGTCCAAATGACCTGTGTTTTTTGTGCAACATTTAGGCCACAGTTTTTTGGGTTATGTTCAGCATTTAGGGAACTGTATCTTGGTTATGTACAATGTTCAGGCTACAAAAAATGTTGTTATGTTTCTCTTACCAGTATGCCTTGGTTTTTCGGCAACTTTTGGCACAGCACATTGGAATTTCCCTGTTGTACCCTGTTCTACAAGATTGCAGACAGTCAAAGTCATTGAAGCATGGTTTATTGTAGGCCTGAGCTATTTATAAAAGTTATGGGCTAAATATAAATTGGAATCTTCTCATAATCTCCTGTGACAAGGCTGTACACATGGCTGAGTATTAAACATAAGTAGGCATTTCGGTTCAGTCGAGGTGTACTAATATCATTGAGCCGTTTGTATGTGCAATATTGACTTGTTATGGAATGCCATAAAACTAGAAATGTGATGTCTTATTTCTGATAATTTACTTTTTTTAGTCAAGTTGATCGTTTTGCTGAACTACTGTATCAAAACCCTCGAGCTGATCATCTAAGAGAGTACTCTAGCTAAGCAGGAGAGTATATAATTGGAGCTTCTTACATTTTTCTATAATTTAAGTGCTGCTCACCGTCCATAGTCAATCTCCTTGTTTTTGTTGAGCTGCAGTTATTTGAAGCCTTTTTTCATAGTAAATTAAGCAATTAGCCTTTGTTCATATGTTGTACTGGAATATTCTCTGATGAGCGGACAGAGAACCTTGTTTGGACTCGCCCAAAGATATATGTGATACGTTTAGTTCTTGCGAGGCTTGTATGCTCCTGGGATATGGGTGTCCTATCCTTATTGACTAATTAGAAAAGTACAAGCTGTAGGGTGCAGTTTTGATCCTTTTGTTCCAGGGGAGTAGTTGTTTCCCATTGTCTCAGCTTGACTAAATCTAAATCTGTAGCTTCCATTCATTTGTCAATATACCACTTGGGCTAAGGTGCAAATACTTGTTTCTGAAAATAGGAAATTACCTTGTAGTCATATCAGAATACTTGCGAAATTATCTGCTTTGGCTTACTTCCTAACTGAAGTTATTTTTGAGCCTCACAATTTATGAAAGTTACGTTATGCTCTAGAAGGGACCAGACACTCATTTTTTAGCAGTACGTGCTGGGTACTAACTTGATGTTATGATTATAGTCAGTTGAGTTGTCTTCACCTCCATGGGAGGTGTAACCTGGCTGCTTGTTCTGTCTTGTTTAAGCTCACTATATCCACTTACTATGCTTTAATGCCATTATTTGCATCACCGTATACCTGATCATCTTTATTATGCTGTTCCATACATCTAGTGGTGGCAGGTTACCTGAAGTATTTTAATTTACAGGATAAGTCTTCGGATAGCTCTGTGGATGACAGATATACACAATCTGCTGATGAGAGACATTTTATTGAACATGGAAGAAAACATCAACCAAGCCTGAAAAATCAATTGATAAATCTAGAAGAAATAAGTCTACTGAACCTAGTGAGGTGTTATGGATAGGTTTCCCTGCTGGTCTAAAGATAGACGAAACAGCTCTGTGGGAAGCCTTTTCACCTTTTGGTGAGATTGTCAAGATAACCACTTTCACAGGCCGCACTTATGGATTTGTTAAGTACACTAGCATTACAGCGGCATGCAGGGCAAAAGAAGCACTTCAGGGGAGGCTTTTCAATAATCCGAGAGTAAGCATATGCTTTTCTCGTAGTGATGGTGTTGCAGCAGAAGCTGGAAAAGGTGCCTCTGTTGCCCCGTATTCTCCCCATTTAAATCCTAGTCCACGGCCTATCTTTGAAGACCAAAAGTTTGAGGGCTTTCCTAGGCCAAGGCCGTCTGATAGTCCTCAGAGAGATTTCCGCATGTCATCACTGCATTCTGGCCCTGAAAGATTACTGAGAGATGCTGATGATCTGGGCTTCAGCAGGGATGATTATTTTCGACGTGGATCTGTAATAGAGTCTGGCCATGTTTCTACTTTTGAACCTCTTAGAATGCGAGGGTCAGGTCCAGAAAGAAGGTTGTCCGAGGACCTGTATGAACAACATAGAAGTAGCCCTACTGTTAGGAGTGATGCACCATGGCGCAATATTCCTTTTGAGCGACCTCGGAGACCCTTACCGCTGGAAGATTCTTGGGATGCAGAGGATAGTTCATACCCATTGTCAAAGAAGCTGAGGACTGGTGAAGTGCATGATGCTGAACTTCCCGAATATCCTTTCTCTGAGTTTGATCGAGGACATATTGAATCTCGTTACCCAAGGAGGTCATTCCATGATCTGCCAGAAGATGTTGCACACCCCATAACCCGTCAACTTCCCTTGGCGCAAGGTAGAAATTACATGGATCCTTCAAGGAATCCAACCCCACCTGCTGATAGGCATGAACCATGGCGTTCGCAGAACAGTTTTGGTACGCATACAGGAGAAGTGGGCAGATCAACTTCCGAACATTATGGACCCCTTCCTAAGGAAGAGTGGAGCTGGAATGGTACGATAGCAAAGGGCGGTACACCAATCTGCCGAGCTCGGTGCTTTCCTGTTGGGAAGGTCCTTGACTTCATGCTGTAAGTTTGGATTCTTCTTTTCCGATATTTTATTCTTCTTTCCAAGGTGTAGTATTCAATACAAAATTTATATCATTGAATTTTATCACCACTTTAATTTCTTAGCGGAAACATAAGTTAGTGTTTATGTGTGACATTATGTACTTACTGTGGTCTGTAAAAGCTGTGGTTATGGACATTGGCACAGACTCCAAAATACAATTTTGACCATCAATTTCTGTTACAACATATTCATGAGTTTGAGACTGCCGGGGGATGGGGTCCAAGAAAAGAATACCTTCTGAGACAAATTCACTCATGATTTGAAAGTATTGGATATAAATATTTGTAGTCAAAAGTTCGAACTTTATCCTTGTCCAAAACGATTTGCAGGACCTTAGGGAGTAGCAAAAATCTCTTAGATATTTGACTGCTACTATTCTCATCTATTTATCTAACTGAAGACATTAGTATCTAGATTTGATGCACTTTTTTGATAGTCAACTTGCTGATATATTGTTTTTCAGGCCCGACCTTTTGAATTGCACTGCTAGGACAACTCTGGAGATGCTTTCTAAGCACTACTATGAAGCTGCTAGCAGTTGGGTGGTGTTTTTTGTTCCTGAAAATGATGCTGACATGGCAGCTTATAATGAATTCATGAACTACCTTGGTGATAAGCAGCGTGCAGCTGTTTGTAAACTTGGAGAAAGGATCACCTTGTTTCTTGTTCCACCTTCAGACTTTTCTGAGCAAGTACTGAGGGTGCCAGGAAAAGTGAGCATATCTGGAGTCATTCTGAAGTTTCAGCAGGCAAATCCAGATTTGACCTCCGCAAATCACCAACCCGAGGCATTGGAAAAAGTGTCCACATCTTTTGCGAGTCATCTGAATACAGGTGTGAGTAGTCATCAGGATTGGGATGCATTGAGACGACCCAGACCCAACCCGCCAGATATGAGTGTAGTTCCTCAGGGTCCAGATTATCTCCAGTCATCAACTGGAATCTGTACTCCAGCAAGTACAGATTTTATTCCACCGTACAAGTTTGCAAATGCTCCATATCTGGGCTCTCAGTTACCTCAACAAGTGCCAGCACCGGACTCCCGCAGGGAGATGGCTCAAGGCCAGCACCAGCAATCCCCAAATATGTGGCCCTCTGGATGGTCCAGTAACAACGATCCTAGTCCAGGTTCTGGTAACATCAACTCTTTGACTACGAATCCAGGCTCACATACTCTAAACAACAGGACATCAGAGCCATACTCATTTGCTACTCAGGGAGTACCAAAAGGTACACCCTCAGGGTATGCACCAGGAGAAGTATCGAGCATGTCATTGGGTACGAATCCAGTCTCACATACAGTAAACAACAGGACATCAGAGCCGTACTCATTTGCTACTCAAGGAGTACCAAAAGGTACACCATCAGGGTATGCACCAGGTGAAGCATCGAGCATGTCCTTGCCTTCCATGAAACTTCCATCGCACCAGGTAGTTAGACCTCAGCAACCTCCATCTCTCCCAGTATCACTCCCACCGGAGCAACTTGCACAACTGGCCACTCTTCTCGCACAACAAAACCAACGAGGAAAAGAGGCTGGTTTGCCAGTAGGCAGCTCAAACAAACAATCAGGATTCGTACATAACTCTTATCGACATGAGCATGCTTCAGTGATGCCAGACAGCTCAGGTCGATTCATACAGAACTCTAATCCTCATGGGCATGCTTCAGTGATGCCAGATAGTTCAGGTTCCACTCCTGTCTACAACTTGCAGTTACCAGTTCCACCGTCTGTCCCGTCACAATTACAGGTCCATGCGCCGCCAATACAAGGTTCACTACCATCAAACCCACAAATTACTCTTCCACCCAATGCCCCTATCCCTCATCATACAACTTCACATTTACCACCAATGCAAGCTTTCGCGAGTGCAGCTCATTCTTCCATGCCGTTGGGATCATTTGTTCCTCCACTTCCAGAAGGCCCTCCCCCCCAGCAGCTTACTTCAGGCGGCTTGTCAACTTTGCCTCCTTCTGGCCAGCAGATGGGCCAGCAACTGTCTGCTCAGGATGACCTCGATGGAGATCCTCAAAAACGCCTTCAAGCAGCATTGCAGTTGGCAGCAACCCTACTTCAGCAGATACATAAACAATCAAACCCTGGTGGGCAGAAGTAGAAATAAGGTAACTCTTTTCAAGATTTTTTTTAACCTTCTGTACCATTTCCACTAAAACTACATGCTTATCTGTTGATAATTTGACACCTTATCTATACTAGTGCATTTCTTGTATATTCTTTAGCTGAAACTCTTATTTGGGTTATTGGTGAAATTTGCAATATGTTTCCTGACAGTCAATTTATCATCGAGGGTATTGCTTCATCTATTCTGGCTGTTCGCTGTTATACAATGCCATGCTGTTTCACCTACTAGAAAGGATTTTATTCAGAATCCTGCAGAAGGGGAAACTGAAATTGCTCAAGTAGCAGTATGTCATCTGGTCCATTAGAATCTATGAGATCTTGAGGTGCTTTCTTCTCGTTACATACAAAAGCTGTTGTGAGGCAATGCTTATTTTCAGCTAGTCGAGTTTGAACCTGCAACTTCACAATGTGGATTTTAGGGAGAGAACTCACACATACCATTTCCAATGGCCAATTGATGCACCTTTATGTTTTCATGTTTATGGAGTAGTTTTGGTGGGAAGCATCACTTTTTTGTGAGACATAAGTATCCAATGCACAAGCCCTTTGCCGAGTACGCAACACGAGAAAATATAATTATTGCTTTTGTGATAGAACTACTAGATGAATGCTGGGCCTCCTTTTTTAACGTGAAAGGAAGAGCGTACAGGAAGCGTGTTTACAATGAGTACAAGTGTAGGATGTAAAAGTTTGCAATGATTCTAACTAGTCAACTTTATCTTCAAGATGTGTGCGTGCCACTTTCTATACCACTCTAGGCAGGCTTGGATTTCTTGTGTCTTGATATCTGGTTTATTGCATTGTGCCATTCTCGGTAGTCGGTACATATAATTTCTCTCATGTGTGGATAAGAATACCATGTGGTTAACTACTCACGTCTCCTGGCAAGATACTCTATTTTAACTGGTAATCGTGATAACTGATAACTACCCATTTGGAGGTGGTATGCCATCCTATGCGACCAATGGTGATTGTATGCGTTCATGAGATCCACTATCCTCTCATAAACAGATATCAACCATCTGTTCAAGGATAGGAAAGGACTAAACTCTTGACTGTAGTCATGGTCGTAGTTGTGAACTTGAGCATGCAAAGCTACGCCTCGTCATCTTATCAATGTTATATTAGTGGCCCTGCTATTTCATGAAATCATTTATTTAATATTTTTAATATGTAGAAGAGTTGACCAGCTCACTGATGGTCGCATTGTGCTGAAAGAGCTCATGTTAATGTGTAATAATTTTATGAATTGCATGTTCAAAACCTCTGTACATGCTCGCAGCAGTTAGTTTAACATTAATACAGTAAAACTTACTTTATTTGCAGCAACACCACTTTCTGCTGATTCTTCCACCTTTGATTGCAGGCTGTTGCTAATGTTGGTGCGCATAGCCTGAAACTGATGGGGGATCTTCATTTACCAGCACCTACCAATCGTAGGCTATTTAGTTGCAGTCTGAATTGCCCTGTTCGCCGTATCTAAAGGGACCACCCCGATTCTAGAATTTTCCTTATGATTTTTCTGTAGCCTGTTTATTACATCCTCTGCTTGGATATACAAAGTTCACTAATTTACTGTGGTTCCAGGTGTTACTGCCGACATGGCTTCAATTATCAATACATGTAACGCAGTTCAGTTTTGAAGCTCGCACCTAGTCTGTAATCTTGGCTGCTATTGTGGTTATGCATTGCTTTGAGTTTACCATATATCTAAAGTTCTTCTTGCATGCTAACGGTAAATATGCATGGCGCTCTAAGTTTTCCTGTTTTCTACTGGGATGTATGTTTTGTTACAGGATTAAGGTACAATTTGCGAATTTTCGTATACATGTTTGGAGCTACTGTAAAGAACGGCATCGGATTAAAAAAAACAGTTGTCTTCCCTGTGCCAACGAGTGATAACTTGTAACAGCTGCTACCTTGTTGACCTGAATAATGAACCTGTTAAGTCCGTCCGCATGGACTCCATGATAGTATTACGATAAAGTAATCCTTTCAGGTTTACTGCATTGTTCCTCGGATATCCATCTCTGAGTTTTAGTTTTTCACCTCTCTCCCACGCTGCTTTATCACGCTGTCTGTCTGCTAAAGAGCATGCATGCCATATTGACATGGGTTGGCTGTTTCAAAGTCCTGGTTTGTTAAAAGTTCTCAGAGTTCAGAGTTTCATGGAAGCAGATTTTATTCCCCTGGTCTAGAACCCAATTACACACTTTTCCGTGACTTCAGTGCTTTGTTCTTTAGTTAATCCTGCTTTGTTTAGCGAAAGCGAGACGTCTCGTACGGACGATTCAGGTGCAGGTACCTATTCATTCATGGCACTGGCAACAGTGTTTGTCGTGTTTCTTTTTTCCTTTAAATATTCTTTTGAGGAAAATTCTAAAATATGGGGTGTATTGCAATTTATGGACAATTTTACCCACATACAAATGAGTCCCATTAATGGAACAGAGGGATTTAACAGATCATTTCCAATTTGTGGCTATTAGGGAATCTTATCTTCCAGTTTTTTCCATAAACAAATTTGTCCATCCTAAGCCAAATACGTGAAGAAAACTTTACACCTTTTTTTTTTTTTATAAAGAGAGTTCCCCCTCGATTTCTATTAACAGAAACCAGGCATACTAGTAGTTCATTACAGGAAAGTAAAGAAAGCAGTAAAAAGATTACAGATCCTCAGCAGCGCTAACACAAAGAAAGTAGCTGTGAGAGCTAGGCAACGCCTACCAACGTAGCAGACCAAACTATCTAACAAACTACAAAACAACTCCTCGCCACCGCGCAAACATTGCACCATCATCAGACATATCACCATCAGCACGCAATCCGAAGTACGCCAGGGCGCCATCCTTTCGAAGCATGGAAGGCTTCACTTGCCACCCGCTCGACCAGTTTTGCTCCCACAGCAGCGCCTCGCGGTTTGCCTGTTTTATCTGTAAGATAGCCCAAGAGCTAATTAGGTGAGTGCAAGTATGTATTATTGCAAAAGGGTCATTTATTTTCTTCCTCTCAAAGCAGACGGCGTTTCTGGCATTCCAAATTGCCCAAAACACCGCTGCCACACCAGTTAGCATCAACCTCATGTTCTCTTTATCAAATTTACGTAACCAAGACCCAAACACTTCCTGAATTGAGGACGGAATCGTCTGGAAGTTAAAAGCACATCTGAGTATACTCCATATTAATTTTGCCGTCGAGCAGGAAAGAAACAGATGCTCAACAGACTCTGGTTGCCCACAGAAAAGACATTGCGAGTTGCCAGACCAACCTCTTTTTAAGAGATTGTCTCTGGTTAGAATACTATTTTTAATTACTAACCACAGAAAGATTTTATTTTATATGGAATTTTAGTTTTCCACATGAATTTATGCGGAAAGCCAATTTCATTCACACTAAGTTTCCTGTACAACGATTTCACTGTAAAAACCCCATCTTTAGTCAACATCCATTTTATTTTATCTTCTCCTTGTCTAAGCAAAACATCCTCACAAGATTGTTTCACGTTTTCCCACAGCATCAACGTAACCCCCAACAGCGTTCTCCTAAACGTCAGAGCACCCCAACCATTATTAAGCACGTCGCAACCGTGACATTTTTCTCTCTGCAGATATTGTATATTCTAGGACATCTCTCTTTGAGAGGTTTATCGTCCACCCACCAATCTTCCCAGAACCTAGTATTTTCTCCATTGCCCACCAGCTTTTTACAATGTTTGTAAAAGATGTCTTTCACACTAAGGATACCAGACCAAAACTGAGAATCCCCAGGTTTGCGTCGTATACCAGAAATACATTTATTTTTAACATATTTGTTACGGATCACGGTTTGCCATAGCCCGTTTTCTGTTTCCAGTTTCCAGAGCCATTTAGCAAGGAACGCTCTCTTTGAAAACTTTACACTATGTTTAGTTTAAGAGCTCCACGGCGCACGCAAATCTCTGAGAACAAAATAAAATTACGATCGGTAATAGGAATACATATTACATAAAGATCTCCCGGGTCTCCTCGCGCGGGGCGGCTCTGGAGGCGCCCCAAGCCATGGAGAAAAGTAGTCAGAATCGGGCCTTCTGGCCGCAGCTGTCGCCGGCGGTGGTGGTGGCCCCATCCGCGTGCATTCTTGGCAACGGCGGGATTTGGTGGGCACAACCTGACAGCAGTGCTTCGCGCGAAGCGGGACGTGTACGGCGTGATGGCATGCGGGGCTGTTGTCGCCTTGCGGGCCCGACGGCCAGGTTTACCTTCGATCTGTTGGCCTTTTTCGGTGGATCGAGCGGCCGGGATCGGCTGCATGGGGGCGCAGCCTGAATAAAGGCGGTGGTCTTAGGGTTCCTCTTGCTACAAGGAGAAGATTTGCCTGGCGCCTGTCCTCCTTGATCAGCTGGAGTGTCTGGTTCTGGAAGGCTCCGCCGACGATCTCTCATGGGCGTTATGCCTAGAGACTGCAGGATCGGGTGGGATTCGGTCCCGCCGGAGAGGAGCGGCACGAAGCTCTGCTTCTTTTGCTATTATGGGCAAATTCATGATGAAGTCAGAGGCGGAGAATGTCATGGAAGCCGAGATTAGAGGACTAGTAATGGTGATTGGAGTCTTTGTGGCGAGGAGGAACTTGTGTTTGGAGTTTCAGGAATCGTAGCAACGGTATGTAATGAGCGACAACATAGCTGAAGTTCAAATTCTTACCTTTCAGGGTGAAAACTAAGGTCTGGCCTTTATTGGTTGTGACTGGCAATGGCCTTGTTAAATGCATTGTTTTGATAGCGGGGACTATCTCCAGGCTGAAAACCCGAGATCTATGATCGAGCGACGACGACGACACTTGTGCACTGTTTCCTTCTTAAAGACGTTCCTTTTTGAAAACTTGGACATCAGATGTTATCTTGATGGTGGCTGTGCTGCTGCTGAAAGGACTGGAACTCTATATCGGGGCTTTTCTGTTTTAGTTTCTTGTTCTCTTTGGATGTGCCTAACTGTAATTGGTATCCCTACGATATTAATACATACTCTTTTACACCCTTTTTATTTAGTTAAGAATAAAGGGAGTATTTAATTACATCGTGGTGGGAACCGTGCATTTTTGGCATGTTTGACTGAGTTTTGACTTGACCCGCTGTAGTTGCGGCCTCCCATGTCATTTGGTGTGTCTGCAATGAGTAAAATGCATACAGGGTGCTTGTACTTGTCCACTACCGCCTTGAATCCTTGATCAACGTATTTCGGAATATGCTATTTACGGTCATGAAGCGGATTAGGGGTCCAACGACGGTCATGGTGAAGATTCAGGATGGGAATGGGCCGGGTCGACCCAATGGGTAACTGGCCCGACCCACAAAAACGAGGCTAATGGGTCGTCTGGGTCGGCTCGAATAAAAAATGGGTCAGGAGGGCCGGTACCTGTTGACCCGATGGGTTTGCTGGGTCGGCCAAGAAATGACGGAGCGGTCGTGTCGGATGATGAGCGACTGCGCAGCGGCGCTTGGAGGCGAAGGAAGAGGAAGCGGGGAAGTTGCTCGAGGTTGCCGGAAATCACACACAGGGTGTCAGGGTCTGCCGGCGGCTGGCGGCCGGGGATGCAGTGGTGGCGGCGGCCATGGAGTTAGGGGATTTATTTTGATTTTCTTGGGCTAAAGGAAGCCACGACGCTTGCGGCCGGCGGCCGGCGGCCGGGAATGCAGTGGTGGCGGCAGCCATGGAATTAGGAGATTTGCTTGGATAAAAGGAAGCCGCAACATGAAGCAAAAGAGCTAGGAATCACCGTCCTCTCCATACAATTTCTGAACTTGGATGCACTGTTGTTTCTGCCGTACAAGTTTTCGTAGGTGTTGTAGTTTCCGTACATGCAACTGTGAGTGGCTCGCATGGCCAGGCGAGCTGGTAGCGCACGGAGGCCTCGCGTGCCGCCTTGCCGGCCGCTGGTCCAAGGCGAGCTGGGTCAGGCGCCGGTGGCCTCTGCCTGTACGCGTCGGAGGTGTCGAAGAACGGAAGGAGGCGGGGGAGAAAAGATTGGCGGCGCGCAGGTGGGACGTCGTCGAGGCGAAGGAGAGGTGAGTAGTGGGTCGACCCACGATGCCCAATGGTCCAGCAGGGCCAGGGAGTCTAGCTTGATGGGTCGACCCACGATGCCCAATGGTCCAGCAGGGCCAGGGAGTCTAGCTTGATGGGTCGACCCACGGCCTTTAAAATCGGCTTCAGGGCCAAGGAGGCCAGGGCCAGGGCCAGGTCCGGGCCGACCCAATCCATCCAGAGTGAAGATAGAACGTTGCATTTGATGACGAACATGTTGTGGACCCCTGTCAGGCTGGGTGGGGTATCAGCGATGCATTTTTATTTTACAGAAACATTCTCTCAAAACGAAAAAATAGTTGAGGAGACAGGACCAAATGAGGCCCTCTTGATTTGTAGGATTCTTATAGGATTTCCATAGGATTGTTTCCCTTTGGATTTTTTCTGGACAGGACTAGGCGTCCCTTGGGATCTTTCCGTTGATCCCCGGTGGAGAGCGCGACACGTGTCCGTCAACGAGGAATAAATCACGCGCACTTCTCAATCACGCGCACCTCTCGTTCCCTCATAGAAAATACCCAACAACCTGTCGCCACGCGCTGCGCTATTCCGTCCCCCGATGGTCAGCCGTATTCCCCATCCATCGCCGGAGAAGATGCCGTCGTCTCGTCTCGTCTCCGACGACGTCGCAGCTCCGGCGAGAGATCTCGCCGACCCTTGGAGGATAAAAAATCCCCATCCTCCAACAACCAACAGACGCGAGGCGACGCGCCACGCCATAACTCAAAGCTCCGACGACCTCGGCTGGCAGCGCCTCTCGCGGTGGCGGCGGCGGCTAGTAGCCCCACCGTGCCCTGGTAGCACCGTCACGCCACCCCTGGGAGCAACGCGGTTGTTCCCCGGAAGCAAATCGCCTCCGCCATGGCAGCAACGCCGTTGAGCCTAGGAGCACCTTGCAGCAGAGACCTCCATCAAAATGCTGCTACAGCCAAATACATGGATTTGCATCAGGAGAAAAAAATTGCTACCGAACTTATAAGAATTTGCACCTCTTGAAGATAAAATTGCATCATATAAATAAGAAATTTGCTACAACTCATATGCAGATTTGCATTAAAAAGTGGAAAACTTCGCTACAAACCTTCCAAGGTTTTGCACCGCATCAAGAAAAATTGTATAAAAAGAAACTTGCTACAACTCTTGCGTTGATTTGCATCAATAGAGGAAAAATAATGCTACAAAGGTTTCAAAATTTTGCACCAAATCAAGAAGAGAAGGACCAAAAAATATCAAATAAATTTGTTCTTGCAGGCAGCACCGCCGCCCACGGATTGCAGCACCGCCATGCGGCGCTGGTAGCAGCACCAGTCGCCCCTTTCCCGCCGCTCGCAGCATCGGCAGCCCCTGACGGACGGCAGCACCGGCGCCGACCTACAGGAGCACCGCTCTCGAGCGCAGACAGCAACACCGCCCAGGGATTGCAGCACCGCTGTGCGCCGCTGGTAGCAGCACCGGCAGCGCGGTCCTCTTGGCATTGCAGGTCGTCGCCGTTGTCAACTCCCCGCGTGGCAGCGATTTAGGGGACGACTAGATATGTGACGAAGGAGGGAGCTGGGCGAGAATGGCCACGGCCGCTGCAGCCGGAGGTGCTCGAGGAGGCGGCAAGCGTGGGCTCGAGCTCGGGGGAGTATCTCGGGCCGTCCCACGGGAGGAGGCGCGAGGTGGAGAGGGGCGCCGGGCGAGCATGGCCGCGGCTTCGCCGGCATGCCCACACGGCGGAGAGCCGTTCAGGGAAGAGAGGGAAGGAGGCGGCGGCGTCGGTGTGAGCTGGTGCCGATGCGAGATGGATTTGGGAACGACAAACGGTGGGGAAGAGATAAGGTTAGCACGTGGTGGGACGTGTCATTTTCTGTGAGGCCCACCCAGGGACACACATCAAACGCAGGAGCCAAGGGACGCAACGCGCGCGATCCCCGGGTGATTACAAGACTTTCTTTTTTCCTTCTAGAACTCCTTCTAGAACTGTTTGATTCACAGAAACTGTTCCTATAGGAACTATTCCTATAGGAATTCTCTAGTGTGTTTTCACAAGAAATATAACATGAAGTCAGAGCTCATGGAAAATTCCTGCGGGAAGACAACGATTCCTTGGTTGCAATCACACACGACCCTTCGTTCATAGATTCAACTTGGCAGGGCATCCCAATCCTATACATTTCCTATCCTTTACTTTTTCAACCCATGAAGGCCTGAAATCGTAAAGTCGAGACGAGCACAGTGAAGAGAAAGGTGGTGAGAGAGCGAGAACCTTTCTCCTAGTGCGAGCAAAAGGCGAAGATGAGGAGGAGGTCGGAACCCACCGGACGAGTAGGGCGCACGCGGTGCTCCGAATGGTTTGTCTGTCCTTGCGATTGCGATGATGCAACGGGATCATCGACGTCCCGTCGTCATGTACTCGCATGATGCTGACGATCTGTTTTTCCTTTTCTTTTGGACGAGCTAGCAGCTAGCCGGGTAGATTTTGGAACAGTTACGACTAGCTGGTCACGTGGTGCTTTTCGCACACAGTACAATTATGTTTTAGTTAGATGGTTAGTTATCATTAAGGTGAGTGCACAGCTACTTGACCTACTTCATTGGTATATGTATTTGTGCACTCTGTAGCGCCACAATAACGGATCTCTTAAGACGGTCTGGCCGTGTAATAGCGCTAGTTTACGGGTTTTACCAAAAAAATATCAGCGGAGACCTCGTTAAACGTCTGCCCCACATTTTTTAAAGGGGAGCCAAAAATGGGCCGCAAATCCTTGGGCCAAATTTTAGGTTCACCGTATACACCCGAGTAGTTTGAGGGGAGGGACATTTCAACGTCGCCTTTCCCGCTTCCACGCCGCCGCGCTCCGATCTCTCGCCCCCACGAAATCCGCCATCGCCTCTCCACCCGGACGTTGTCATGGAGCTCTCCCAAAGATGCATCACAAGGTTTAAATACAAACTATAACAAGCTGCTCAAAATCTACAAATAAGACACTACAAAGCTCAGTATACTAGACCTATATCCATGGTGGGACATTAATCCCTTTACTTTCCTCCAAGTAAGTTATGTTTGCCACCGTATGATTCTGATGCTCTGGTCGTTAAAGAAGTGACCAACAGCCCAACCAGCTAACAGATGAATATATAGCCTGAAAAGGATGTAAAATATTTTTCTTGGTGATGACTATATCATTGTGGTACAACCAACAAACTAACATAACATAGAGAAGTACCACGGAAAAATATAAGAAGGAGGTGCCCACTGCCGAGGAACCCGACCAGCCAACTGCCAAACAAATGGCCGGTGGCGCCGAGATCAACTAAGATAGTACTGCTTAGAGCTAATCTAACGGGTTTGGAAACAAACCCACCCAATCTGTAGCTAACCTCAATCAGGCTATCGATCAATTTCCAACATTTTTTCCCAACTCTTCGCCGGCTCATTTCTATTGATGTAGGTTAGTGATGGCTAGGGAGAGAATTACCTACTACTGAACTCGTTCCACGATCCACGTCAAGAAGGTCTTGCAGATTTGAAGAAGCATTTCCACCTTGAGAGTAGTTCGGACGACACTCTAAAAAAAATGCCTTACTTTTAGAAACGGAGTGCATAACGAACATAAGAAGTAGAAAACTCTACTGTTTTCTACATGTACACCTAGATTATGGCACAAAAGTACACTTGATTGATCTCTCAAACGGAACAGTACACTTGATAATACCTAGCATGACCATTGTTCCAAATTTTTTTTTTGAACCTTCCGATTAGATAGAAAAGAGTATTATGTACAGAAGTTCTCGAGAAGGTGAATGAAATACTGAAGAAAAAGGCAAGCCAAAGAAACAGACAATATAGAAAAAAGAAAGAAAAAGAAAAAGGCTTCCACTGGACTTATCGGACGCCGCGCCACTCTTGACTGACGGACTGACTGCCTGCCTCAGTGACTGTGTTGAGCTTGAATGGCGCCATGCTCCACACCACACACTGCTCCACGCCTCCACGGAGTAGCCCTAGCCCATGCCAGCCCTACGTCACGTGGACAAAAGGTGACAGGCGTCAAAACTACAAAAACTGTCTCCGAGCTACAGAATTGTTTTTTGAATTTTTTACAATAACGTTTCAGAATTTCAAAGAAAAAACCCTAGGTGTAGACAATGTTGTATTTAACCAGCGTGAAAAATCTCACCACAAAATATCTTATAGTGAACAGTGTATTTCAGATTTTGTCATTCATCTGTAGCCCAGAATATGAGTCACTGAGATTTTTGCACGTTGGTAGCATGCATCAATGATCAATGTGTACATCTAGGATTTATTTCATATTTTTTTAAACTTCAAAACATCGATTTCAATTTTTTAAAGGCGCGATGGAACCCTAGAATTTGAAGTTTTCCGCAAAAGATGCTACCTAAACGGTATACTTATCTTCGACCATTTGATCCTCCGATTCAAGTCAAGAACCCTGTAACCATGGACTCAAGAACAATCAAAACTGCCGTCTCCCTATTTTCTGAATATCCGGGTACAAAATTGGAATATGATGACTTGTCAGACTTTAGATACTAGATAAATCCTATATTTGTGACCTGAGATGACTTGATACTTTTATAACAATGGAAAATCAGAACCGATAGTTTGGTTTTCGTGTCAAATGAAGAAATACAAAAAAAAGGTTCATCTCGCTAGTGTTGCCTATGACTCAATCACCAATGGAATGAGGTAGCTAGGGAGTGGGAAGCTTGAGTTGAGACAGGGCAGGCACGCGTTACAGATTGTCCTTTCCGCCCACAGAGAAAAAGGAGGACAGAGACGTGGGACCACAGTGAGCAGCTCAGCAAGCGTATAAAGGCATTCGTATGCGTTCGGAACTGGCGATACACTCGTCAGTATTGTGCTTTTTCATAAAGACCCTGGAATGTATTCGTAACAACATACGCTCACCTGATGTGAAGAAAAAAACTGTAGGTACCAAAATAGCTCGAGAAAAAATAGCATTTGAGATTTGACGCGAGCCATCAGATCAGATCGAGTAGAGCCATTCTAAGAGCATCTCTAACACAACCCGTATCCGTCGTCGGCTTGTAAATACGAGATATCGGTCGCCGAAAACATGGTCTACAAGCTCAAACGGCATCGCGCAGATCTGAAACAGGAAATTGAACTGCAAATTTAAAATTTTGGTACTCGTGAAAACGAACAGACATGATCAAATTCTTCATTCACGGCAAAATAACACATTCCTAGTTTTATAGTTTTATACATAGGAATTCCTAAAAACGCGTCGTCGCCCTAAGCAAAAGCTTTGCCTTATATTTATTAAGAAGAAAGTGCCCGGTTTATTAGTGGAAGAAACCGGGCGAAAATCATACAACGAACATCAACACCAAAGCAAGGTGCCCCACAAAACGCATAGAGCAACATCTAGAAGCAACCCGATCTCTAACAAACTCGCCCAACCTATCACAACCATGAACAGACAACACGACTACCTCAAAAGGTCACAACAATCAAGTAGAAGTGGAACTTTTCCTTACAACGCCAAGCTTCTTCTTACTCATCTTCCTGAGAGACTTCTCCACCTTCATGATTTCACCATCTGAAGCTATCCCCGCCAAGACGCGGGCAATCTCCTTGCCATATCCAGGGTGAGTCGCCTCTAAATCGAGAAGCAAGTCGCAAACCTCTTCGCCCAACAGAATCTTCGAGCTAGGCGCCAACACACGAGTATCAGTAACCTGGTCACTCAAAGATGAGGAAGTGACGGGAGCAATCAAACATCCACGATCCACGGAAGCAGACAACTGGCAGGGCTCAGACGGGTGTGGCGATGGCGCAACGATGGCTGATTCCCCACATGGCTCACCCAAAGATGAGAAAGTGACAGAAGCAACCGAAACTCCACTATCCCTAGAGGCAGGCGGTTGGCAGGACTCGAATGTAGGGAGTGATGGCGCCACATCCACCTCCACGGACTTCAATGAGCCCAACTCCACAGGAAGCACCGTAGATGGTTCCCCACCAGGCTCCTGCAGCTCAGGCATGACCTGCACAACTGGAGCCACAAACTCGGTGATGACTGCACTCCTCGGGACAGGCGACGTCTCATGCAAACCACGAGGAGAAAAATCTCCAAAGAAGCATTCAGCCCCCTCATCAGCGGAAACAATCGAAGAGACACTCAACGCAACCTGAAGCTCAGCTAGAGCATCACGAAGCTCAGATCGAAGCAGCTCAACCTTCTGAAGTAGCTCCATGCACAGCAGGGCAACCTGTGACTCAAAAGTTGAGACCAAAAAATCTTTGCAACACTTGCGGCGACGGCGCTCACTTCTCATCGGAGACGAGGTCGAAGAAGAGGTTGTCCTCCTCCTCGGCTACGCGGCGCCACTCCTTCGCCTTCTCCTGCGTCGCGCGCTCGGCGGTGCCCCCCTGCTCATGGAGCATGGCGTCGAGCTCCTCGTCCTGGCGGCGACGCTTCTGGAGCTCCTCCTCCTCCCGCGGAGCACAGTTGTGATGGCGTCGACGGAGCTCTCGGGGACGAAGTCCTCCGGCCCGATGACGGAGGGCGAACACGACCGGGTCATAACCCTCGATTGGGGGCTCCTCTTCTGGTGCTGTCGTGGTGGGATCACGGCAGATGCCATAGGTATGGCTAAGATGGGGCCGAATGGTCGTTGGGGGAATCCGGGGAGGGTTTATGCACTCAAGAAGTGCACACGCAAGAACACGCAAGAACACGAACAAAGAACCAAGAAAGCAAGAACAAAACACACCACGATGTACCCTGCTTCGGGGCCCTCTTGCGGAGGTAACACCCCTACTGCAGCACTATCCTAGTCAGTGTATAGCTCAAAGTGACAAGTACAAGCTGCTCCTCGAGCTGTATGATGATACAATGGTGAGAACTGAGGTGGAAGATGATGCTACAAAGAGAGGAAAAGGCACTCCGAGCCTGAACCGAGGTCTCTCCGAGGTGTTCCGAGCTTCCTCTCTCTCTCTCTCTCTTGATCTTCGATTGGATCCTGGATCGTCCGTCCTCCAGCAGGAGGGGGTGAAGCCCACTATATAGGCCAGCCGGGTTACCATTGTGCCCCTCGCAGAACACTGTTGCCATGCCTCTGCAACGGTCACCACCGTACCACCGTACCTCGGTCGGGGACAAGACGTGGCTTGCCCATCTCCTGTAGCCTAACGGCAGAGCTAGCATGTCCCCTCTGACCGAGACAGGACGTGGCCTGGCAGAGCTACCTCGTAGCCTTTACCCAGACCTCGCGTGGTCAGCGGTCGGAGACGTGCAGGCCCGCCGAACCCGGAGCACGCCTCTGCCATGCTCCTTGACAGACGCTCCCGTGTCAGGCGCTCTAGTACCCGGCTGGAAGTGACAGGAGCATTGACTCCGGCCCGACCTACAGCCCATCACCTCGGTTAGCTCGGCGCGTCCGTGCCGTACCTTGGGTCTTGCGCTTAATATCTTTTACTAGCTCGGATCTTACTTCCTTCCCACAGCTTCTCCTGCACCCACAACACAAACCACCGCACTGAGGTAGTTAGGTCGGCAGAACATAGCTCGGACAGTGAACCTCGGCCCTGGCCAACAGTATACCTCGGACCCCTCTGGGCCAAAATAGGTCGGCCTGTATTCTCCAGGTCAAGATGAAGCTCGGACCTTCCCAGGCCCAAACAGGTCGGCCCTTTCCGTACCTCGGCACAACTTGGAACACCACCTTATGCCAAGCCTTGACCCTACCCGGGGATACTCCCCCGACATTAGTCCCCGAAGCTGGTGCGGTCCTACGACCTCGGAAGGAGGGCCGTAGCAGGTTCAAAACAAGCCTTACACCACCTCCTAAACCGACCTCCAACATAGTCATGCCGAGGTACCTCCCATACACCACCATCCAATCCGAGGTAGATATGCGAACTGAACTCTCCGAGCTATCTGACTCAGCACCAACTTGCCTCAAGATTTTCCGAGGTACGTGGCGAAGAATCTCTGCCCGGGCTTCGGAATCCGGACCTCTGCCAAGCAGATTCTGACCACACGCCGCCCTCGTCAGCCGGACCCACCGAACAGCGCACCTGCGCACTCAAGTACTTGACCGCCCACGACCCCTCGATTTTTGTGCTGACCAGCGCAGGAAATCCGGGGTGGGCGGTTGCCACTCTGCGGCCCACGATGTGGCCGATCGTGCGGCCGCAGACCGCGTAACCGTGCGCCCACTCGCACACGATCCCGCGCCTCCCGATAACCGCGCGGTAGTGGCGCAGTTAAGCGGGCAGTTACCGCGCGCGGCTATAAGTAGGGCCCCACGGGTAACTTCGCCATCTTCTTCCTCCTTCACTCGCCCTCTCGCCTCCATCGCCACCAGTGCCGCCGCTTCCGGTTGCGAAGAAACACGTTCCCGCCGCCGCCGACGAGCAGCTCCTTCGTCGCCGCTGCGACCGCGTCACCGGCGCCGCCCTTCAGCACCTCGTTTTCACGGTATGTACTCCCTTTCCTGATACCCTAGGCATTGCCCTAGGTTTCTTCCTCTTTGCGCTGTGGTTCTTCATATGTTCTTGAATAAAACTCTATTTACCTCCTCCGGTAGATCTTACTTGCATACTTTTTTGGGTAGTAGCGAGTTTCATACCTCGGATAGATGCTCGCCTAGCATAGATATGCCTCTATGTATATTAGATAGCCGTCCAACTCCTCCTGAGTTAGCCAGATATAGCCTAGATTCCAGATTCACTTTTTCTTTGCTAAACTTCTGTGCATTCTTCTGCAGATTGATTCTGCCGAGATGTCTCCTCCTGAGACTTCGGAACAAACCGAGGTTCCAGACCTCGAACTGGAGGTCGGAGAACGAGCCGGCTGGGAAGGTTCGGATGTAACTCCGGACGAAATCCAGTGGCTCAGGGCGACTCGGCGGATTCCCGCCGGGGTAGAGTGTCGCCTGCCAGAGGGCGAACTCGAGCCTCAAGTCAAGGAAGGGGAACGGGTGGTCTTCGTCGCGCACTTCCAGCGCGGCTTCGGACTGCCCGTTAGCGATTTCTTCCGGAGCTTCCTCGACAATTCGACTCCAGGTTCATCACCTCCCCGCCAACGCCATCACCACTCTCTCCTGCATCGTTTCCTTCTCTGAGGGATACCTCGGCCTCAAAGCCACGGTAGACCTCTTTTCTCGCTACTTCCAACTTAAGCGGCAAGTGATCCCGGATCCGAAAAACAAGGATCTGCCCAAGCTACTAACCGCCTGCGGAGCAGCCATCATAGCTCCTCGCCGAAACTCCATCTTCCCACGTATCGCTACTCCGGACACCGTTCGCAAGTGGCTCCGGACGTGGTTTTACGTGAAGAACTCCGGCGAAGAGGACTTCCTCAATCTGCCGGTGTTTAACCTCAGCCCTCCTACCGAACCGCTCAACTGGGACTACACTCCCCCTCTCACCAGCGAAATCAAGTCCATCCATGGGTATGTTGCGAAATGGCAGGACCCGGAGGACCCTGCGAACGACGGGAAAGTCCTGACGGCTGACGATCTGGCCTGCACATTTGTGAAGCGCAGGGTCTCCCCTCTCCAGGCGAGGACTCACAAGATCTGCCACATGAGCGGTCTTTATGATCCAACCCGCCATACGCATGTTGCACTGGACAACGCCGCTGTAGCTCGGCGAGTCCGAGCTATCACCAAGTCCAAGATCTGACGCTTGGACATGGGGAAGGGAACCCCACTACAGGACCAAGCCACCAAAACAGGTACGCTGTTCCGACGTTTTCTTCGGTACTCCTTTACCACCGAGGTCTTGCTACCGACGTTCATCTTGACCATTTTCTTCCTAACTCCTTTTCATATGTCTGCCATATAGCTGTTCTCCCGCCAGACCGCCGAGGATGGAGTCCATCCTGCGGACCACTTCGGCAAGGATCTTCCTGTCGAGGACCCACCATCCAACGAGGACCCTGACAACGAGGATTACATGCCCATTGCCTCGGCCCGCGTCACCACCGCGGGTAAGCCTCAAGCACAAGCTTCAGTTCAAGAGATTTCGGATGACGAGGAGGGATTTCTCGTCATGGAACCAATAAACGCGGTACCTATCTCCTGCCTTCCTCACCTTCCGAACTTTACTCCAGCAACCAGCCGGAAACGCGCTGGTGCCGCAACTTCGGCCGCCGAACCATCCGCCACTGGAGCCTCCGGACCCACTGCGGCTCCGGTCAAGAGACGTCGGCTGAAGAAGTCCGGAAATCCTCCTCATGCCCGAGGGGGCAAGAAGTTTCCTACTTCGGATGGGTAATGCTTTGCTTCTATAGCCAACAAAGTTTGTTGCTTAAACTTATCACCTCGGTACTAACACTTGACCATCTTCCTTCGTTGCAGTGACCCATAGAAGTGGATCAGGAGGTATCCTCCATGACTGCACCCGTTGGTGCCTCTGAAGCCACGACCACCCCGACGAACTCTCGCCCCGTATCTCCTCCACCGAGGTCTGGCCCGGCCTTGGAGAAATCTGCCCCACCCGAGGTCAGACTTCTCCGCGTCCTCAAACGGTGCGGGGACCAATCGCGCCAGCACTCCGGCTACCGCCTTGCCGGAGCCTCGACTCTCCCCCCGCAGCCAGACTGCCCGCAACCAACAACAGCAACAGCAGAAGCTTCAGCAGAAGCAACAGCCCAAGCAGCAGCCCAAGCAGCAGCCCCAAAAACCAGTTCGCCAGACTACCTTGCCGTTGGAGAAAGGCAAGGAGAAAGAGAAAGACGGTGAAGTCAAGGTCACCCCCAAACCAACATCTGGGTCTGGCACCCTGACTATCTCTTCTCCTTCAAGGATGCAACCGAGGTCTCCTCCCCGGTGACACGCCGAATTCCTCCATTTGCCGCACCCGTTGATGAGACTGCTCCTCCGGCCGACGAATATGCTCGGAGGACATCTCTTATACTGGATAACCGGCCTGCTTCAAGCTCCGAGGCTGCTCAAGCCTTGGAGGCCTCGGTTAGGGGCATCGAGCAGGGCGGACCGTGGGGATATCCTCCTCTGCGCACTGACAGTGACCAGAGCCTCGGCTCCTTGGAACACTACAACGCAGACTGGAATTCTGCAGACGAGGTCTCCTCGGCCTCCCTAGCTGCTCCGGTAGGTGAGCACCCTGCGGGAAACAGCGCCTGCGGCCGAAGCGTCACGACCTACAAGTCGCTGCCCTGCGTGCTGCTCAAAACATCGACGTAAGTCCTATTCTCTTTACTTTCATGCAGTATCTCATCTAATATCCACCATTCCCAGTCCCCGAGATTCGAGGTAAACTATTGACGCTCCGCCGGAGTTAAAATTGTTTGGCTTGAATCTCAAACCATTTTACCTTACTTTATCATGCACCTCGGGTACGAGTCCCCGAGACTCCTGTCGAGGCATACCCCGGCAACATTTTTCCAATGATTTGACTCCGAGTCCCCGAGACTCTTGTCGAGGTATAGCCTTTCTAACCGAGCTATGTTTTTCTTCCTTGCAGAATACTATGAACGTCCGCACGGACATCTTCCATACCCTCCTGTTTGACCACAAGAAACTCCACGACGAGCACAAGGCCGTCCTTGCAGAAAAGAACTCTTTGGACGAAAAGCTCCAACTAGAGAAAGCCGAAGTAGCTCGTCTGGTAAAGGAACTGAAGCGCATCACGAGCTGCGGACGTCGGAAACAGAGCAGCTGCAGGCGGAAAAGGCCAGTGTTGTTGAAACAGAGAAGAAACTTCGGGAGGATGCCGCCAAGGAACATGAGAATGCGCTCCAGTTAGCCGAGGCCCGCGCCACCTCGGCCACCGAGGCTTATGAAGCCCTTCAAGCTTCGGTTAACCAGCTCCTCCCGACGCTGGAACGTATCAACAAAGAAATGGACGGTAAGCTTCTTGCCCCCCTTATCCTTGCTTTGTCCTCAACAGTACTGGCTCTTTGCCGAACTGTTTCTTTCATTATTAACAGGCTATCCTTCTGCAGAGCACTTCACCTACACCCAAGTTTCGGCTCGCAATATCACTGATCAGCACAGGAAGAGGCGTAGCGAGACGAACCCCGCCTGGACCATTGAGGACCACATCGTGGCCATCAAAGCTCGGATCCATCCCTTGAAAACCATTGGGTCCGAACTCCTTGATGCAGGTGTGTCTGCTTTCCGAGCCTTGTGGCCTCTTGCCGATGCTCCCAATACTACGCCTGAGCTCGCCGCCAAGCTTCGTGAAGCCGAACAAAGACTTCGAGAGTGGCGCTCATCCTCGGCTCGCGCTGGAGCTGATGCCGCTCTCAAATTCATCATGACTTGGTGCGAGAAGCTGACCTCGAAAAGATGGACACTCTTC
>CAMZMU010000084.1:29347024-29529564 GCA_947311845.1 Poa pratensis
ATCTGCGGCTGACATGGGTATACATTCGGTACCCTACATGAGGGTACCTGGTGCACGTGACGACTAAGGCCCAATAGCGAAGAGCCTACTCGAAGCCCAAGACAAGAGGCCCAAGAAGATGGAGTACCCTCCAAGATTAGACATAGGCATAGTCGGTTTAGACTTTCCTTACGTGTAAACTAGGTCGGTTAAACCCCGAGACCCAGCCTATTTAAAGGCTGGGAGGGGTGCCGATCTAGGACCAAGCCATACTCGAACCACCAAACTCTTGCGAGATCGTCATCTCGCCGGAGCCACCTTTCTCCAGCGATCAATAACAGACAAGCAGGAAGTAGGGTCTTTACCTCCACACGAGGGGCCTGAACCTGGGTAAATCTTTGCCTCTGCTTGTCAGCCGACGAAACTACCAGTACTACCACGTTCTCTCCCCATAATCTCAACCCTAGGTCCTTAACCATGGGATTTGATGAGGGTACACCTCGTCAATTGGCGCCGTCTGTGGGAAAGAATAGTGCTGGACTCGCGGTTTCTTCGGTTCCATCGGAAAACGGCGACTCGCCGATCGGATCTACAAACGGCAACTCGCCGGCTGCATCGACAAACCAGAACTCGCCGACTCAGGCGGCACACGGCAACTCGCCGGCTCACTCGACAAACGGCAACACGCCAGCTTCACCCGCAAAAAGGCATCGGATCCTCTGATGGATTTCGAGCCACACTCGCCAGGATTCCAGGAGGCCTTCTCCGATCTCGAGTCAGGTTTGGGTTTAACCGTTGGTTCGTTCAATTTTTTCGTCAACAAGCTTGGTGTGCAGGACTTGACGGATCCACGCCAACTCGACTTCCGCACCCGAGGCTCCATCGGTTGCGGCTCCTTCGACTGCGGATCCCTCAACTGTGTCCATACCATCGTCGACCCTCCAAGCTTGTTCGTCTGCAACAACCATGTCCACACGAGAGATGCGCGAGCTCATTGAAGAACTCCAGGGCGAGGAGGCCGAATCAGCATATCGCACAAACGATCCCGAGCTGGATCTCCCACTCGAGGATAGTTTCGACTGCGGGATCTCCTCAGCGACTTCGACGAACCTGAAACTCATATCGACAACCACGTCGACTCGAGATCTGCACAACAACAACAACCTCGACTTCGAGATTCATAACAACTTCGCCGACGCCGAGATGAGCATAGCGATGAAGGCATCGACAGCGAGATCCGTCCAGACGGACCACTCGACGGGACATCGACTCCGACATGAGCCTTGATGATGATGTCGAGTCCATGATGGAACTCGAAGACACAATACATACCCTCGGGTGATACCCCAGCAGGTCTACGTCGCCATCGCCGCAGAATCATCAGATGCTGCGGCCAGCCGCAGGCCTACAGAATTCCCGTGCACAGTACTATGCCGGACGGAGTCACAACTCTCACAATCACTGCTGAGATGGTGGCAAAAGCAGACAAAGTCATCAAGGAGTGCACAATGATGCCAGCAGACGCAACACAAGAGGAGATGCTGACCTTCCAGTACTTCAACTGGCAGGAATCACTTCGACTGCGGCAGGTCAGAGCAACACTCGAAGAACGCAAAAAGCAAGCTAGCTTATCGAGTGCGCGAAGAAGACAGCTCTCCCTGAGCTCCACGGGCGAGCAGACACAGGACCCAGATCAAGGTTGTCACACCTCTCGCCAGACGAAAGGGCGGCACTCACCCGCAACTTAGGCAACTCTTCATGACATACGACGAGAGGAGTGCCAGTACCCAAAACAGCTGCGGGTGCCCTCTTCACCGCTGCAGCGTACCTAGAGGCAATCAAACCTCCAGCTGATGACCCCAATGCAAAACTGCATCGCCAGCAGATCAAATCACTCGCCTTAGCGGCGAAGGCCATACGCCAAATTCCAAACACTCCAGGTGGGAGTCGAGACCGTGCCCTAGTCGACGCGCGTCGGGAAGAGCATAATCACAGTGGTCGCCGCCACCACTCGAAGGAAAGAAGCAGCTCGCGTAGGCGCAGGTCCAGGAGCAGATCACGCAGATCTTACAGTAGCGATTCATACTCTGATCGAGAGCCTGAGCCACATGGAGCTCTGTGCTTCACTCGACGCGTCCGCGAGACACGGATGCCCAAAGGGTTCAAACTCACATCTGAACAGCCCAAGTACACGGGTCGACAGGAACCTTCCGGGTGGCTGGAAGATTACAGGCTGGCTGTCGCGTGCCAGCGAGGCACAAACACCACAGCCATGCAATACATACGACTCATGCTCGAAGGCACAGCCCGCGACTGGCTCAAGGCCCTACCTCCATCAACATACGACTCGTGGGATCACTTCCGCAGGATTTCTCAAAAACTTCGAGCCTCTATGTGAGCGCCCAAAAACATTCGAGGAGCTGCGGGCCTGCGTTCAACGATCAGACGAAACGTTGAGGTCATACATCAGACGATGGACTGAGATACGTAACTCAGTTGGAGTAGTTTCAGAAGATATGGCCATGGATGCTTTCGTCATGGGCCTCGCCAGGCGAGACTTCAAAGAAGCACTTGGTCGCCAAAAGCCAAAATCTGTAGCTCACCTCTTGCAGATCGCGACTGAGTGGGCAGATGGAGAAGATATGGCGCGCACCACACGCGGGTCCTCACCCCGTGACAAACATGAGTAGCAGTCGAAGCCACAGAGACTGTACAGAGACGACCGAAGGCGCAAACGTTCAAAACGTCACTACGACGATGACAGACCCGAATTCATGGCGGCTGGTTCTCCACACCCCGCAATGACCTGGACAGAAGCGACCGACGGTCGGAAGATCGGCGAGACAGTCGAGAGGATCGGCGAGACAGTCGAGATGATCGTCGAGACAGCCGAGACCACGGCCAACGCAGTGATAGCTACAAGAGGAAGGACTGGCGCAAGTCACGGGCACAATCTGAGCGATCATTCGAAGAAAAGATGGACGCTGATTGCAGATTCCACCTGTACAAGGGGGACGACGGAAAACTGCGATCCAATCACTCGATGAGAAACTGCAGGGAGTTCGACCAAATGGCGACTGATTACGTAAATCGCAGAAAGGCAGCAGCCGCACAAGCACCTGCACCCGTGCCTCAGCCAAACAACGTGCCTGTTCTGATGGCACCACCTCCACCACCACAGCCTGCGCAGGCGGAAATCTCGCGGGTGCCATACAGCCATACCTCGGGTGGACGAACCACAGTACCCTCCGCCCCAAGGGCAGATGTACATGATACAGAAAGGTCGACCTTCCAACAGGGAGCAAAAACTTCGCACTCGACAAGTAAACATGGCGGTCATGTCGCCTCCTGCGATAACTGAATACTTGAAGGGATCCGAAACTACAATAAGCTTCAGCAAAGAGGACCACCCTCCATCGGTTGTTCGCCCAGGGCACTCTGCTCTGGTACTCGACGCGCAAATTGGAGGCTACGCCATGTCCAAGGTCTTCATGGATGGTGGGAGCGGCATAAACATCATCTTCGCAGATACGCTCCGCAAAATGAACAGGTCAGTCGAAAACCTGCTAAGATCTTCAAATACCTTCCACGGTATCGTTCCAGGAAAGCAATAAGCCCAGAAGGCACCATACAACTCGACGTGACGTTCGGGGACAAGCACCACTTCAGGACAGAGTCGATTGAGTTCGAAGTGGTCGACTGGAAGTCACAATACCATGCTATACTTGGACGCCCGACGTCGCTCGATTCATGGCGGTGCCACATTACGCATACCTCAGCTGAAGATGCCTGGACCAAAAGGAGTAATCACAGTCAAGGGGAACTTCCAAAAGTCCGATTCTTGCGACCGAGAATTCAGCAAAATCTCTGAGATGTTTGGCATGGAAGCAACACTCGCTGATCTAGCGGTCTCCAACGATCGAACACTTATGCCAGAACACAAAAAGGTGGCAGTCGACAGAGCATTCAATGCCACCAATGACACAAGATCGCATCAGGTGCACCCGACTGACCCGACCAAGACAGTCAATGTCTCGTCGAGTCTGCCTATCGCATAGGAAAGCGCGCTCATCGAATTCCACCATGAGAACTGGGATATATTTGCATGGTGTCCAGCGACATGGCAGGTATTCCCAGGGAATTCGCCGAGCACTCTCTCCAGTTATTTCCAGATGCTAAACCAGTCAAGCAAACAATGCGCCGCATATCCGGCCCAAAAAGAACTGCAGTCAAGCCGAAGTCGACAGGCTACTCGCAGCAGGATTCATCAGAGAGATCAAGAAATCACAATGGGTGGCTAACCCCGTACTCGTAGAAAAGAAACACACAGATATCCTTTCGGATGTGCGTAGATTTTACAGCACTCGATAAGTGTTGTCCAAAGGATCACTTTCCACTACCTCGAATCGACCAGATCGTCGACTCCACCGCCGGGTGCGCTCGCTTATCCTTCCTGGATGCCTACTCGGGTTACCACAGATAAGGATGAGGAAGAAGATGAAGAGAAAACGGCGTTCATAACCCCACTCGGGGTCTACTGCTACACCACAATGCCCTTCGGGCTCAAGAACGCAGGCGCAACATACCAGCGCATGATGCAAGATTGCCTCAAGAAGCAAATTGGGCGAAAGTCCAGGTCTATGTAGACGACATCGTCATCACCATAAGAGAGGAAAACACACTACTCGATGACTTGCAAGAGACATTCGCAAACCTCAAACGCTTCCACATCAAGCTCAACCCGAAGAAGTGCACGTTCGGCGTGCCAGCCGGGCAACTCCTCGGGTATCTAGTCTCAGCTCGAGTAATCGAGGCAGACCCAGAGAAAATACAGGCCATACTGACGATGCAAAGGCCTTCAAAGCTCCATGACGTGCAAAAGTTGGCGGGTAGAGTAGCAGCACTCAGTCGATTCATCAGCAAACTGGATGAAAAGCACTCCCGTTCTATCGATTGATGAAGAAAGAAGACAAGTTCGAGTGGACGAAAGAAGCAGAAGCAGCCTTCACGGACCTCAAGCGAGTCCTCACAAGCCCTCCAATCCTCGTCGCACCAAGGGAACGCGAGCCATTGTACCTATATCTCTCTGCAACTAACAGGGTGGTAAGCACCGTACTGGTGGTCGAACGAAGGGAGGAGGGCACGCCCAAAGCATACAACGTCCAGTCTATTACCTGAGTGAAGTGCTCTCCACATCAAAGCAGCGGTACCCGCACGATCAGAAGCAGGCTTACGCGTGTTCATGTCCTCAGGAAGTTGACGCATTACTTCTCTGAGCACCCGATCACTGTAATCAGCACCTCAGGGATCGGGACATCCTCACAAACCCCAACACAACTGGGCAATTAGCAAAATGGCTCATCGAGCTAGCACCAAGAGACATCAAGTATGATTACCCGAAAGGCCATCAAAGCACAAGTTTTACCTGACTTCCACACCGAGTGGATTGAAGCTCAGCTCCCAGGAGCACTGATGTGTCCAACTCCTGGACTATGTACTTTGACGGCTCAAAGAAAAACGAAGGCGCAGGCGCAGGTGTTATCCTCATATCACCAAAAGGCGACAAGCTCCGCTACATCCTACAAATGGGGTTCGAGTTCCCGTCCAATAACGAAGCAGAATATGAGGCTCTGATCCATGGCATGAGAATGGCTAAGCCTCGGGTGCACTCGCTGATGATCTACGGTGACTCGAATCTTGTGGTACAGCAAACAATGAAGGCCTTGTGATGCAATCGCAGATAATATGATCGCTACCGTGACCTTTACAACATCATGGAGGGCAGCTTCGAAGGCTGCGAGTTGCGGCACATTGGGCGTGAGAGCAATGAAGAAGCAGATAAGTTAGCCAACATTGGTGCGACCAAAGCACCAGTGCCACCTGGTGTCTTCTTCGAGCGCATCGAGCACAGATCCATCAAAAAGAAGCGAGCACCTCCTACATCAGCCGTACCAGCCAAGAACAAGGCACCTAGCACAGAAGACCCACCAGTCGAAGTACTCCTCATTGAGCCAACATGGACTCAACCCTTCCTCGCATACATACTCCGCGGCGAGGTACCCGAAGACATAACAGAGTCAAGACGGTCACTCGACGATCTAAAGCATACACTGTCATCAACGGTGAACTTTACAAACGCAGCATATCAGGTATGTTCCAGCGTTGCATAGCATTTGAAGATGGCCAAGCCATCCTTCGTGATATCATACAGGTACTTGCGGGCATTGTTGGGGATATACCTACTAGGGGTATCACCAGCATGGATCAATCCGGCTAGTCCAGGGTGGCCCGCAGTGGTGGTGAAGGCTTTGCCTACCGGGCGGCCCAGATAGCTGACGACCAAGGAAGGCGGATGCCGGCAAGGAGGAGGCCCAAGACTGAAGCCCATGAAGCCACCAAGACCAAGACGGAAGGCGGCATACTTGCCGGCTAGGTTTAGGACTCCGTATACTTGCTGGATACGTATCACCTTGTAACCCTAGGTCCAGCCGCCTATATAAGCTGGACCTCGGGACGCCTTTAGGGCAACATCTTTCATACACCAACTCATTGTAACCTGTTCACGGCGATATTGCCTTATAGTGAGTTATAGCAGCACGTAGGGCACCGCCACCGCCGTGGTGCCTGAAGCTGGGTAAACCGCCGTGTACAATCCCGACCTTGACGACGTCCACCTTCTTGCCCTACGTTCACCCTCGGCTAGCAGGACCCCGTCTCCTATCCAAGATGCCGATACGACGACAGTTGGCGCCCACCGTGGGGCCTAAGGCGTCAGGCGTCACGTTCCAGGCGGGAACTCTTGGCGGCATCGGCGAAACAATCGCCGTCGGCCGCGCTGTTCGCTACGGCGACAACCACTACATCAGCTGCGACGAGTCCTACATCCCCGCAGACGACTACATTGTCGGATGCGGAGTTGTGCCGTTTGGCGGCGTCGATGTGTTCATCGGCTACACTTCTGAGGCGTATGGGTTGCCGCGAATTTATTCGCCATCCCACCCGCCCTACAATCAAGACGGATCTGAGTTTGCCTCCTCTGAGGAGTCCGCAGATTCAGATCTACACTTTGTCGGCATGACGGGACTGGGATCAGACTCCCAGCCCAACAGTCAAGATCCCGAATCTATTCTTCCTGCACTCCAGGATGATGCGATGTCGGATGCCGGATCCAGATCTACCGTTCACGTCAACGTAGATTCTGATTCCGAAGAAGATTCTGCCAGCATGTTTGAGCAACGGGTCAAGAGTGTTTTATTACACCTGATCCTCCGCCATCTGAGGCGGCTACGGGCTCTTCCGTCAACATGCAGCAGGTTTTGTGGCGGATGTCACCGGCGCAGCTTCAGAGAAGGCGGCAACTGACGCCGCCAACCTGGGGACCCCGGCAACCGATCCACAGTTTCCAGAGCCTCCTGGGGCTCCAAAGAAGAAAATCTGGAGAAGGGCGAGCCCAGCAAGATAGGAAGCATGGCGGCTCTGGCGGAAGTTCTTCACACGCCGGTAAACGACAAAACCAATCCGGCTGATTTGGAGAAACTTCGGAACACCTTGGTGGAGCAAACTGAGTACCTCAAAAGCAAGCAAGCAGAGGTCCAGAGCCTCCTCGACGAAGCCAAGGAGGAAAACGCCAAGATAACTGCCAAGTGCGACCCCAAGCGCAATCTTTTCACCACCACCCCATTGCCCAAGCCGGCAGGACAAGTGGCGGAGAAGAAAGGTAGGAAAGGCAGGGATCATGACACCTTCAAATCCCCTGCCCAAAAGCTTGGTTTCGAGTGGGCTACAGCGCCGCAGCGTAAGGACAAGAACGGGGACGTCATCCTCGCAACCCTGTCCTCAACACTGCAGCCGCCTTGGACATCCTCAACAATGATGACTATGACAAGGACGAGAAGATCTACTACGCATCGATCCTTGCTCACAAAGCTCTAGAGCAGCAGGCCCGTGCTGATTCTCGCGCCGACATGGCGGACGCAAGGGGAGGAAAGTTGGAATCAAAATCCAACGCTTGCAAAGCTGCGGCCGGTGGCAACCCGAAGATCCGTCCGGTTCCAGTAGCCACGGAAAAGGGAAGGACAAGGAGAAAGACCCACGCAAATCACCACCTCCAAAGGCAGCGTGATGAGGCATCCAGGACCGGCAACAGGCGCAAGGCCTCACCTCCGCCTAGGCGGGATGAAGGCGGAAGCAGGGGCAGCAAGCAGCCGCCAAGGAGTGGCGGCAACCGCGACGATGCCCCGCCGCCAAGAAGAAGCAGGGACCGCACACAGTCCCCACCACCAGTGCCCAGGCACGAAGGCGGAAGCCGGGGACACAACAATGAGCCTAGGCACAGCCGGGCAGCGCAGGACGAGCCACATGCTGATAGATCTGGCAAACAGCTCAGTCCGCAAGACGCGAGACATCGTCTCAATGACATCAAGGCTGGAAAGCAAGATGCCTATCTAGGACCTGAGTGCTTTGGCCCAGCCATCCGCAACGTTCAAGTACCCAGAGACATGACATCAGTGTCAAAAACTCATCAAAGGTACAATGGAGCGGACAAGCCAAACTCATGGTTGTCGGACTACGCGCTGGCAGTTGAAATTGCGGAGGCAATGGCCTCGTCGCTGCACGCTTCCTTCCCCTCATGTTGGAGGGGACAGCCCGAAGCTGGATCGAAAACTTGCCGGAGAAAAGCATTCATAGCTGGCATGACATGGAAAAGGTGTTCACGCAGCACTTCCAAGGCACGTACAAGCGACCCAATACATACACAGATTTGGTTCGTTGCGTGCAAAAGCCAGATGAAACAGCTACAAGCTTCTTGGCAAGGTGGATTCAAACAAAGGCAAGCTGCGAGAACGTAGACGACAATCAAGCAATCCATGCCTTCACCACGGGCCTCCTGAAGGGCTCAAGTCTCAGACATAAGCTCGTACGCATGCAAGTCAAGGATCTCGGAGTCATGCTCGAAGTAGCAGCCATGTACGCACAGGCGGATGACGATGCACGCGATGGAGATGGCGCACATGATATGGCGCCAAACAGGCGAGCAAGTCACAAACGCAAGGCTCCCCAGGATGACAAAGCCGGACCATCAAACGAGGTCGCCGCCGCCTTCGAAGGCAAAGGCAGCAACCGCAAGTGGAAAGGAAAGGGTAAAGATGGCGGCTCCAGCAAGCAGCGCCTGACGTATGATCAGGCGAAAGCCTTGCCTTGCCCAATCCACGCGTCCTTAGGCAAAGTCAACCACACATTAGGGGAATGCCGGTTCATGGAGGACTTCAAGAAGACCCCGAGGTTGGCTGGAAATCAAAAAAGAGCAAAAAGGCTGAGAAGACAAAGAAGGAAGACGATGATGGGGCTATGTCCATGTCGAGGATGAGGAACCCAAGCTGATGCGTAAAGAAAGGAAATATCCCAAGGTACATGGCCAATTGGTGTGCTTCCTGGGCACTCCTTCGGCAAAAGAAGAAAAGGCGGAGATGCGCGAGCTAAACGCCACAGTACCAGACGTTCCCCAGTATCTAGACTGGTCAGAGGAGCCAATAACTGGGATAGAGATGATCATCCAGATCACGTTCCTCACCCCGGCAAATACGCCCTTGTCGTCGACCCATTGTCGATAACTTCAGGCTCACCAAGGTGTTGATGGATGGCGGCAGTAGCCTCAACATCATCTACGCGGACACTCTGAAGCGCATGAACTTGTCGGAAAGCCAGCTTGACTATAGCAAAGTCAAGTTTCATGGCATTGTTCCGGGAAAGCAAGCAAGTCAATGGGAAGCATCAGATTGGAGGTTACTTTTGGGCCTGAGACAAACTACCGCTCGGAGTATCTCAGGTTCGAAGTAGTCCCCTTCAAAAGTGCCTACCACGCCATTTTTGGACGGCCAGCTTTCGCCAAATTCATGGCTCGCCCGTGTTACATATACAGCAAGCTGAAGATGCCGGGACCCAATGGTACAATTACCATCAGTGGCAACTTCAAGAAAGCAAAGGAGTGTGAGCGTGGCAATGCCGCCTTCGCTGAGGCAGTCCTCCACGCAGAGGAGTTAGCCATGTTGAAGAAAGAGCTCGATACATCACAGTTGCCGGAGCATGTAAAGACCGCTGAGCAAAAGAACACTTTCAAGGCGTCCGAAGACACAAAGAAGGCGGATCTGGTCCCAGGTGACAGCTCCAAGCAAGTCACCATAGGGGCTGGCTTGGACGACAAATAGGAAAGCGCGCTCGTCAGGTTCCTCCGTGAGAATCAGGACATCTTTGCATGGTCATCAGCCGACATGCCAGGTGTCCCGAGGGAACTTGCCGAGCACTCTCTTAACGTCTACGAAGGAGCCAAACCAGTGAAGCAAGGAATAAGACGCTACGGTGAGAAGAAGCGGACAGCAATAGGAAGGAGATCATCAAGTTGCAAGAAGCCAAGTTCATTAGGGAGGTAGTACACACTGATTGGTTGGCAAATCCTGTAATGGTTCCAAAACCTAATAAGGAAATGAGAATGTGCATTGATTATACCGGTTTGAACAAGTGCTGTCCTAAGGACCACTTTGCTTTGCCTCGTATAGATCAGGTCATAGACTCCACAGCCGGCTCCGAGCTGCTGTGCTTTTTGGATGCGTACTCCGGGTACCACCAAATCAAAATGCGAGAATCCGACCAAATCAAAACAGCGTTCACTACACCCTATGGGACCTTCTGCTACATCACGATGCCCTTCGGTCTAAAAAATGCCGGCGCAACGTATCAGCGGTGTATGCAAAGATGCCTTCACGAGCAAATTGGCCGCAATGTTCACGTCTATGTTGACGACATTGCCGTCATGTCAAGAAAGAAGGCAGATTTGCTTGATGATTTGAGAGAAACCTTTGATAGCCTCCGGGTATAGGATGAAACTCAACCCGAAAAAATGCGTCTTCGGGGTTCCTGCCGGCAAATTGCTTGGCTTTATCGTTTCCGAACGAGGGATAGAGTGAATCCAGAAAAAATCAAAGCGATCCTCAACATATCCAGGCCCAAGGACCTGAAGGACGTGCAGCGACTTGCCGGATCGGCGGCTGCCGTCAGTCGTTTCATTAGCCGTCTTGGTGAGAAGGCGCTGCCTCTCTACCGGCTTCTGAAGAAATCCGACAACTTCGAGTGGACAGACGAAGCAGACGCCGCCTTGCAGCAACTCAAGGACGCGTTAACGTCTGCTCCAATTTTGGCAGCTCCTCGTTCGCAGGAACCAATGCTGCTCTATATTGCCGCAACTAACTTAGTTGTTAGTGTGGTACTGGTTGTGGAACGCAAGACGGAAATTTCAGACTTGCCGGAACAACGTCCGGTTTACTTCATCAGTGAAGTATTTTCCGCCTCAAAACAGCGTTATCCGCATTACCAGAAATTGGTCTACGGTGTTTTTTACGCCGCCAGGAAGTTAAGGCACTACTTCCAGGAACATTCAATAACCGTGGTGAGCAAGGCACCTCTGGGGGATATCATCAATAATACAGATGCAACAGGCCGCGTTGCCAAATGGGGCATTGAACTTGCCGCCTTCGACATCTCGTATAAGCCCAGAACGGCCATTAAGTCTCAAGCCTTAGCAGATTTCGTAGCTGATTGGACGGAGGCCATGGACGAAGTACCTCTCCCTGAAGATGCATACTGGATCATGCACTTTGATGGATCAAAAATGCTCCAGGGCTCGGGGGCTGGCATTGTTTTAAGAAACCCTCAAGGAGACAAGCTTAGTTATGTGTTACAAATACACTTCAAGGCAACTAATAATGTTGCTGAATACGAAGCTCTCCTTCATGGTTTACACATTGCCAAGGAACTTGGCGTCCACGTGTCCTCTGCTACGGAGATTCAGATTTGGTGGCGCAACAGATACGTGGTACTTGGGACACAAAGAGCGAAACAATGGCGGCATATCGAGCTACCGTTGACGAATTCGCCAAGTGTTTTCTAGGCTACGAGGTCCGCCACATCCCAAGAGCTCAAAATGAGGCGGCAGATACACTTGCCAGAATGGGGTCTGAACGCAAAAAGGTACCAAAAGATGTTTTCCTGGAACACCTACACAAGCCGTCAATTAAAGGAGCAGACCTCCTTGACCCAGAGTCGGCAGAACCAGTTGATAGTGCTAGCTATGCCGTCTACTTGGTAAAGCCGGATTGGACGACGCCATATTTGGACTTCCTGATCAATCAGGAGTTACCGGATGATGAGGTTTTGAAAAGGCAAATAATAAGAAGAGCCAAGGCATTTACAATAATCAAAGGTGAATTGTACAAGCGTAGCACCACTGGTGTTTACCAACGCTGCATTTCGCCCGAAGAAGGCAGAGAATGTTGGATGAGATACATGCCGGCGTATGTGGACATCATGCTTCTCACGCGCCCTTGTTTCAAAAGCCTTCCGACAAGGTTTCTATTGGTTGACAGCCAAGCAAGATGCAGAAGACATTGTTAAAAGGTGCAGGGGCTGCCAACTTTATGCCAGACAATCACACATGCCGGCTCAAGAGCTTAAAACAATACCCATCACATGGCCTTTCGCAGTCTGGGGCTTGGACATGGTTGGTCCGTTTAAAACGGCGCCTGGTGGCTACACACATTTACTTGTGGCTGTAGACAAGTTTACCAAATGGGTTGAAGCTAAGCCTATCAAAAAGCTAGACGGCGCCACAGCCGCAAACTTTCTGTGGGGAATAATCTCTCGGTTCGGGGTGCCTCATAGCATTATCACCGACAATGGCACTAACTTGTCGCAAGGCGAAGTCGAGGAATACTGTTATAAGCATGGTATCCGCCTAGATCTAGCCTCCGTAGCGCATCCGCAGCAAACGGTCAAGTAGAGCGTACAAATGGTTTAGTCTACAAGGAATCAAACCACGTCTCGAAGTACCATTGCACAGAGCGGCTGGGGCTTGGGTGGATGAATTGCAGTCTGTCCTTTGGAGTTTACGCACAACTCCAAACAGATCAACCAAGTTTACTCCTTTCTTCTTAGTCTATGGCGCAGAAGCAGTGTTGCCAACCGACATGATGTACGATTCTCCCAGAATCCAAGCCTACGTCCAGGAGACGCAGAAGATGCAAGACAGGATGGCCTTGACCTACTTGATGAAGAACGAGATGTTGCCCTTGCGCGATCCGCCATCTATCAGCAAAGTTTGAGGCGTTATCACAGCAGAAGGGTGAGGCAAGAAGTTTTAGAGTGGGTGACCTGGTTCTCCGCCTAATCCAAGATAGAAAGGGCTTGCATAAGTTATCCCCGCCTTGGGAAGGACCTTTTGTGGTCAGTAAGGTGTTGCTCAATGGTTCTTATTACTTGGTCGATGCACGTGACGGATACAAGAAGAAGCGAGGTCGCAAGCGCAAAAGGAAGGTTGACGACAAGTACGAAGAAACCAAGCGACCCTGGAACATTGAGCAGCTACGTCCTTTTTACACTTAGCAATTTCCACATTGTAATAAGTACTATATGATTATGAAATAAAAGTCTGTGGTTTGCTCATTCAGTTTTGGGATCATGCCATCTTTTGTCTTTTCTCGCAATCATATATCTGTTGTCATAAAAGTTACCAAACAAAATAAGTTTTGCTCCGTGCTAAGGTCCAAACTTTTTGACATTTGCCGTCTGCCGGCTAAAAACGCAAACAATCTTTGCACCGCCTAATATGCTTATCTGTCTGTTTGTGTGTGGGTCGCCTAGTAGTATGTCGTTGGCACCAACATGCTGGCTTTGGTCTCTGAGTCTAAATTAGTTGGTATTGCACCTGGTTGGCTCAGCTAAAGTAACTAAGATGAGGTTCCGCCAACATATGAAAAAGCTAAACATGCAGGCGAGATACATATTAAGGCGGGCCACTTAAGTAAGCCTACCGCCAAGTGTAGCATAAAAGTTGGCCCATAAATATTTACAACCCAAAATAAAGTTTTATGCGTTAACAGATTAACGCAGTGTTTTGTGCTGCCTTTGCAGGAGGAGTCTAAGGGATTGCCGCCTTGTAGAGCTGGTGGAGAGATCCTGGGGGCTGACGCCGGCATTCTTGGGGCTGGCTCCGCCATCCTTGGGGCTGCGCTTGTCGGCTCCGGCTTCGCCTTCTTCGCCTCGGGAAGCTTCAGGATCGCCAAGGAGGGATCGCACGGCAACATGCGGGTCCGGGTGTTCCTTGTAGAACTTGCGGATGTCAACCATGTTGGCAACCCGGGTCGCATAGCCGCGAACAGACCGCAGCACGTCCTGCATCACGATGGCTTGGCTGTTTTCGTCTTCGGTGGGGAAGTACTCGGTGACTTGATGAATATCAGCCTCCGGGTACCACGCCGCCGTCATGCCAATGCCAACTTGGCCGCCTCGTGCTGCTGAGCGTAGCGTGTTGTCGTGTTCAGCTGCCGCCTTCTCCAGCAACTCCGGCAGAGCATCGAAGATGACGGGATCGCCGTCTTCCCCAGGGTAGAACTTGGCGGCAAATGATTTGCCTGCGCCGACAATCTGGTTGACGATTTCGCCAATTTTCAAGATCGGCAAGGCGCGGCGTTGTAGCCAGGTCATCTCCCAAGCTAGCCGGCACTGCACAAACACAAAGTTACACACTGCAGCTTCAAGTTTCAAGAAAGCAAGGTGACAAAAATGAAGGATTGGAGGCATACCCAAGACATGGTCGTGGATGGCGTTGACCTCATCCAGATGGTTCTCAAGCGTTTCTTGGGCTAGCTGGACCGCCTTTGACAGTTGGTCCTGCTGCTCCTTGGCGTTCTTGTTCACCTGGTCAAGGTTGTTGCTCATGGCCTCAAGTTGTCCAGTCAACTTGCTAACTTCGGCAGCATGGCCAACGCACGCTCATCCAGCTCCTTGGCGTGATCCGCCTTCAGCTTGGTCACCAGCCCGGCAAGATCTGCAGCTTCGTTCATCAAAGCTTGCATGTCAGTGGAGTTCTTGAGAATATCTTGCGCAGTGTTTATAATTCTACAAATAAAAAGAAAAGACGACTAAAATACTTGTCGGAAAAGGAAAAGAAGTCGGACGAAAAGAAGGCAAAGAAAGCTTTGTCACCTTCATCCTTCTTGCGAGCTTCTTCCAAACTCGCAATTTGGGCGTTCTTCAACTCCACGTCCTGCTGCAGTTCCTCGCATTCCTTCTTCTTCATCTCTTGAGCACGAAATAGCTCAAGATTGGAAGCAAGAACGGCCTGCATGCACGAAACAACATTATGGTTAGCACTATTTAGTCAACGAGACCACTTTGCCGGCTAAATTTTTCAGCCGCCAAAGTGCTCGGGGGCTGGGACCATAGGCTATTTTACCTCAAGTTGTCCGTGCAGGGTGTCGTGGAGTTCGTCCATGTGTGCGTACCAGTTGCGGGTACCGTCACGCATGGTCTTCAGTGTTTGCCGGGGGTCTTGCAACCCTTTGCCAGGTTGGGAGCCAGGATGAGTGGACGATCCGCCTTGTTCGGCCGCCATCTGGTCATCCATCTCCTGCTTCATGGCGATAAATCGAGCGGCATCACTAGCCGAAGCTTCAGCCGTCTTGGAAAAAGTTATGCCGGCAACTGATTTCTTGCCCGCCATCTTCTCTGTAGCCGCCTCTGCGGTACCGGCAGCTGTGTACGTTCCCTGGCACACAACCACGGGAACGCCAACTGTGGGCGTTGTCGGCGCAGCAGCTGGAGAAGAACGTGGTGGCTTGCCCCTGCCGGCAGCAATCTTCAAGTTGGAGCGGAGTTTGGGCATGGAGGCTTGCCTCTGTAAGCAGAAACATGCAAGTTTGTCAGCACAAAATATCAAAAAGCCAAGTCAGGGAAGCCAAAGTTTGCTACCGCTTGAAGGGACATTCCCCACGGTCTCATCCTCTGCATCGACAGAGGTGGCCGCCTTCTTCCTCTTCTCCAAATCCTTGGTGGAGGAGCTCAGCTTGCGCTTCTTCGACTTGCTGGCACCTGTATCGTACCAGTTTGGAGCCACTCGTCCTCTCCCAAGGTTTGTAGCTGAAAAGGAAGCAAGACAATATTAATTCAGTACCTAGTGGGCAAGGATGTTAGTGAAATAACAAAGTAGCTTTGACTTACCGCTGGGGCTGGGTTGTCATGGTGAACATGGCGACGCCTTCAGCCGCCTTCACCGACAGAGGCTTGATAAGCTCTCTAAGCCGGTATTCCAAGGCATCCTGATCAAGGGTGCTGTTGCCGGCGTCGTCCGCCTTGTACTCGCACATCTTCAGTGGGCGATGGCGGAGAGGCATAATCTTCCTCGACACCCAGCAATGACGGTGTCAACTCCGTCAAGTCGTGGAGCCAACATCGTCTTCGTCAAGAACTCGATCCGCCTAACGGCAACTCGAAGTTCGCCGGCAAGCTGCTGAGCGGCACTTTGCTGTCCAGCAAGCCTTGTGGGTTGGCGGACCGTTGACGAAGGCTGGCATCCCTTGTGTGCTGCCAGGTGTCGGGATGTCCTTGCAGTAAAGAAAGTGCTGGTCCAGTGCTTCACCGACTCGATGTATGGTATTTTTGGGTACCAGTCGGGTTGGCGGCAGTTGAACGTAACACTACCGCAGGTTGCTAGGTGGCCGCCTGGTATGGTTTGCCGGCGGCACAGGAAGCAGTACTTAAAAGCTCTATGGACGCAGCTATGCCTAAGTACCCTTCGCACAAAGCCTGGAAGCCGGCTAGCACTAGAATACTGTTGGGCGCTATGTTGTGTGGCTGCAGCCCATAAAAACTAAGCACCGCCAAGAAGAAGGCGGAAAGCGGCAGAGACATACCGCGAAGGCTATGCGAGCCAACATGACACGCTCGCCGTCTTGGGGGTCAGGCACCGCCTCGTCGCCTGGAACCCTCCAGGAGCATTCCGTCTTTGGCGGAATGTATCCGCCTTCCTCCAGTTCCTTCAGTATGCTGACGTCATAACTGACGGCAGCCAGTACCTGGAACCCAGGTCTCCAGCCTCTTCCTCTTCCTCGCGTCGTCATCCTCGTCGGCGGCAGATTCCGCCGCGGCCTCTGAGCTAGCCGCGAGGGATGGGAGGGGAAAGGTTGGAGCGGCGGTTGCAGGCGCCGCCGGAGCTGGGGAAGAAGTAGAAACCCCGCCCGTGGCCACGGTGGCCGCGGGAGAGGTCATCGATGCGCCTGCGGGCACCGCCGCCGCCGCTGGGACAGATCCAGATCCGGCGGGGGTCGAGAAGCCGCAGCCAGTGCCGCCGTCGCCGCCGCATCCTGCTGAGTGCTCGCCATTTGGGGGAGAGGCGCGCTCGTGCTCGCCGGAGTTGAGTCGAGGAGGAGTTGAGCTCGGGAAGGTGAGGAGGCCACGGTGGGTGTGCGAATGAGAAGAAGTGCATCGATGTGCCCTTTGGGGTATTTATCCCCACGCGCCAAGATCCGTGCCGAGATTGGGGGGACGCGAGATTTCCGCCACGTGCCCACGATTTGCACGTCGTGGCAACGGCGTCTGCGGCCTCGCTCCGATTTCTGTGCGTAGTGGAGAAACCATCATGACGCATGCCCAAGTCCAAACTGTCGTGGACTGCATGGCGTCATCCGTCAACATTTGACGGTCCAGTCAATTGACAAGACTGGTGCCAGGAAGATTCCTGACAATGGTCAGGCCGTCTTTCCCATGATGGCGGCAAGTTGTCCGACTACTTTAGGCGGACCGCCGCTTACTTTCAACTTGGAATGCTTCAAGCTCTTCAGACGCTTACAAGACAAGGCGGACGTTGCCGACAAAGAAGACGGCGCCTGAAGAACTCGAACCCTCCCAGGGGCTAATGTTGGGGATATACCTACTAGGGGTATCACCAGCATGGATCAATCCGGCTAGTCCAGGGTGGCCCGCAGTGGTGGTGAAGGCTTTGCCTACCGGGCGGCCCAGATAGCTGACGACCAAGGAAGGCGGATGCCGGCAAGGAGGAGGCCCAAGACTGAAGCCCATGAAGCCACCAAGACCAAGACGGAAGGCGGCATACTTGCCGGCTAGGTTTAGGACTCCGTATACTTGCTGGATACGTATCACCTTGTAACCCTAGGTCCAGCCGCCTATATAAGCTGGACCTCGGGACGCCTTTAGGGCAACAATCATCTTCACACACCAACTCATTGTAACCTGTTCACGGCGATATTGCCTTATAGTGAGTTATAGCAGCACGTAGGGCACCGCCACCGCCGTGGTGCCTGAAGCTGGGTAAACCGCCGTGTACAATCCCGACCTTGACGACGTCCACCTTCTTGCCCTACGTTCACCCTCGGCTAGCAGGACCCCGTCTCCTATCCAAGATGCCGATACGACGACAGGCATCACGCCAGCAGTCGATCACTCGTAGCCAAAGCCTTTCGCGCAGGCTTCTACTGGCCCACAGCACTCAAAGACGCGGAGGACATAGTCAAAAGGTGCATCGGCTGTCAAAAATTTGCCACAAAGCCGCACGCACCCGCATCGGCGCTGAAGACAATACCACTGGCCTGGCCCTTCGCCCAGTGGGGGCTCGATATGGTTGGGCCACTCAAAAAATCCTCCCATGGAGGGCATACTCACCTTCTGGTGGCGGTCGACAAGTTCACCAAGTGGATTGAAGCAGTACCCATCACAAGTTCGACTGCCACTACAACAGTCAATTTCATAAAATCCATCATATACCGCTTAAGTGTGCCAAGTAGCATCATCACTGACAACGGTACAAACTTCACGGCTGAGGAATTCAAATCCTTCTGCAAAGAGCAAGATATCACGCTCAATTATGCATCTGTGGCGCACCGCAGTCAAACGGCCAAGTCGAAAAGGCCAATGGGCTTGTGACGAGTGGAATCAAGAAGCGCCTCCTGGTGCCACTCAAAAGGGCTGCGGATGCTTGGGTAGAAGAGCTCCTGTCTGTGCTATGGAGCCTACGCACAACACCCAATGCCTCAACACAATTCACTCCATTCTTCATGGTCTACGGCGCAGAGGCAATCCTGCCATCAGACGTAAGGTTCAACGCACCAAGAGTCGAAGCATACAATGAAGACGATGCAGATGAAGCACTCGAAGATGCAGTCGACTTGCTTGAAGAAGCACGCAACACGACGCTAGCACGCACAGCTGTCTACCAGCAAGATCTACGCAACTATCACAGCCGTCGACTGCGTACCAGGTCCTTCGAGGTGGGTGACTTGGTACTTCGACTGAAGCAAAAGAAGGTGCATAAACTTGCTTCTCCATGGGAAGGACCCTTCATCATCACCGAGGTCATTGGTGGTGGAGCATACAGATTGAAGCACGCGAAGACAAGCGAACTCTCTCATAATCCTTGGAACGTTGCGCAGCTGCGCCGTTTCTATGCTTAGAAAGCTCAGTCGCATAATGTAATAGGCACATATGTCGGATGGCTGCAGGTTTCAGACATGCTCTTTTCCTTACCAGGGTACCTAAGGGGACTGGAAGGTTTTTAATGAGGCGGCCTGCAGCCTAACATTCATAAATGGAATATAGTCAATAAATTCCTCATATTTTTCCTGCTTACTACTCGCATAACTTATCAGCACAAACTTAGCCTCACCCGTATACTCGGGGGCTGGATCATAAAACTCAATACATAAAAGAAAACGTTGCTCAAACCCACTCAATTACTCGGGGGCTGAGCCTGCAGGCATAAGTTGAAGCTTCAACTCTCATAAAATTCATAGCCTCACTCGAGCACTCGGGGGCCGTATAATTCATGATCTATGTAAAGTGTTTTTCATAAACCTCACTCGATACACTCGGGGGCTGCATACATACAAGTGAACAAATATGTACCAAGTGGCAAAATTTACACTCGGGGGCTGTTGCCTATACAGAAAAACCCTAATCTTCCGGTTCGTCCTTTGCTGGAAGAACAGGGCCCATAATGTCGGGGGGAGTACTCTTTGGGTTAACCCGCGGCCCATGACAGTGCGACTTACCTTATTTTGCGCAGGCCAAGGCCTACGTGGGAACAAGCCCAACGTCGTACCGTCACAAGGGGAAGAGTCTAGAAGGCACGGAGGCGAGTTAGACTCCGGGTAGGTCCTGGTTAATATATTCCTTGTGGAGAAAGTTTACTTTGTAACCTGACGAGCCTCTGTGTATATAAAGAGGACTCGCAGGACTTAGAGGGTCAAGCCCTAAAACCCTAGCATACGGCGAGTACCAATCGGATCGCCTCCATTGTAACACCTCGATTATCATATCAATACCAATCTAGGGTAGGCAGGAAGTAGGTCTTTTACCTCACATTGAGGGGGCCGAACCTGGGTAAATCTGTGTTGATCTTTGTTCCTGCGATCCCAAGCTCGGAGATGCTTGACTCGCGTAATCCCACACCTACGAAGTCATCTATGACACCTGACGTGACAAACCCACGACAGTTGGCGCCCACCGTGGGGCCTGCGGTCAAAAGCGTCACGTTCCGCGCAGGATCGAAATCAGGCTTCAAGGACATCGCCATCGGCCAAGTTGAAGACATCAATGGAGTCCCCTTCATCGACGACTCAAGTGGGGACCCGAGGCAGATCACATCGAGTTTGGATACATTGTTCCCATCGGATCAGTGAAAGTTTTCGTCGGATCCGTCAGTCGCAGTACCTATAGATGCGACTCAAGGAAGCGAGCGGGGAGAAACTGCGGCCGGTCAGGGTCCGCGTGTTGGAAGAACTGCAGCAAGCTACAGCAAAACTACCCATCCCCGTTCCGACAAGACCTGTTTGGGGATCTCTACCAAATCAGGAAGGAGACCCAAGATTGAAGAAATTGAAGCTATCAGGACGGAACTCTATGAAGAGGCGCAAAGACTCGCGGCTGAGCGCGAAAAACTCCAAGAAGAAGATCGACGACTCCGTCGCTGGCAGCCAAAGCATCAGGCGGTCCGAACCAAGACGACATCTGAGCGCAAGAAACTCCAAGAAGAAGATTGGCGACTCCGTCGTTGGCAGCAAAAACATCAGATCAAGATGGACAGAGGAGAGATGAAACACAGTTCCACGGCGACCCGAGAGCAACGTGCATGCCGCGATAGGATATTGTCGAGGATAGCACCGGTTGGAGACACACGAGCTGATAAGGAAGCTCGCCATGCGATCGACCTACTGCAAACCGCTGCCTTACAACAAGCAAATATGTATGGAGTCACGCCCAATGAGCCGCAACACGAGGTATCATGGGGAGGAGAAAAGTGCAGCGTCGAAGAAGTGGTCAACCAGCTAGCAGGTTTGCAGGTATCATTGGAAAAAGAAAAGAAGATAGAAGGCGAGTCACAGACGTCCGGGCGACTCAGCCAGCCCAGATTGAAACTGATTCAGATGAAGATTCAGCGCCAGTAAACTCCTATTCATTATTGAAAGGACCAGCATGTTTTGGAGAGGAAATACGGCTCACTCGTTTCCCCCGAACTTCGGTGAGTCGCAGCGAGTCACCACCTATCACAGTGACCAAGACCCTGCCTTATGGATAGAAGATTATGAGGCAAGCATGACAGGGACTGGTAACTCAGGAAGTGCGTGCGAAATATTTCCACTTGGCAATACAGGGAGAAGCCAGGGATTGGCTGTTAAAGCTGCCATCAAAATCAATAAGCACATGGGAAGACTTGAAGGACAAGTTCATCAACAGATTCCAAACAGAAGACATGAAAAACCTTAGACAATGCGTTCAAAAGGAGGACGAATCAAGCGGTGACTGGATCAAAAGAGTCGCGGAGATCCTTGGCTCCGCCAAGAACTTAACAGTACAGTCTGCAATACAAGCTATGAGGAAGAACTGTAGATTTGAGCCGCTGGTGCACAAGTTAAGTCGCGCTGAGCACAAGATTGATAGTTTCGACCAGCTTTTGGCAACAGCTGACAAGTACGCAAAGACAGATAAGGGGACAGGCGGCTTATCACAGAACCCAACAGAGAAATTGCAAGTCGCGCAAACTGAACATCGTGCACACCAGATGAAGGAGCAAGGAAGTGATAAGGCCTCATCCCTAATAACTGCAAGGGGATCTTTGACGTTCCTTGCGACTTACATCGCAGGAGAGATGGCAGGCCAGCGAGTCACACAAAGGCGCAATGTCATTATTACCGGAGGTGGAAAGAAGGCGACACGCCAGATGCGGCCCGCAGTGGATCGATGCAGCACAAGAATAAATCTAGCTCTCATCAAGGGCCTGACGTTTTACCTAGAAGAACATAGGACAGTTTCATACAGTGGAAGTACAAACAACGGATGGAAGCCGGAGGAGTGGTCAGATTTCAACGCCAGAAAGGTACCATCGTTGGACAGAGCAATCGGTTATTTGGAGTCGCGACGATCACCCCCCAGAAGTAAAGATCCAGGACAGCCAGCTCTTGTGGTCACGCCTGAAGTCGCGGGATACAAGTTAAGTAAGGTCCTAATGGACGGAGGAGGAAGAGTAAACATCCTATATCAAGACACGCTCCGAAGAATGAATATACCCGAGTCGCGGCTGCGACCATCCAGGAAAGAAATTCAAGGCATAATCCCAGGAGCTGTTACGCGACCAATCGGAAAGATAACCTTGAAGTTAGCTTTGGACAGAGCGGAACTTCCGCACAGAGCTCCTAGACTTTGAGGTTGTAGCAGTCAAGAGCTCATATCATGCGATCTTTGGAAGAGAAGCCTATGTCAAATTCACCGCCCGCCCCTGCTACGTCTACCTACAGTTAAAGATACCGGACCAAACGGTGTTATTACAATATATGGAGACAGGCAGAGCGTTAGAATGCGAGAACGCAGGCTCAGCACTCGCAGAAGAAGCTTGCATCGCCAACTCCTCACATGGATATCAGTCGCAGATCGGTAATCGCAGCTCAAAACGAGTCGCGTTGGAGGTACCGCGGAGCGGCCAACAGGATGCAGCCACCGGATGGTAAATACCCACCGAGAAGTCGCGCATCAGCAAGATAATGCCCCAGAGGTCGCTTTGATACAAAAAGAAGACAAGAAATGGCGCATGTGCATAGACCCAGCCTCGATCAACAACCCCAGCCAAAGAGGTTCAGTTATCGTGAGTCCTTACAAAGCAACTCAACTCAACATAAGTCGCAGCTCAGTGCGGCTAATCGCCTAACAAACTTGCTCTCTGCTTCAACATGACACACATCGGAGCTATCATGCTCGACCCGAGTCGCTTTTAGCGACTCAAAATTGAACCAATCAGGTGTTCAACCCACTCCGTTAGGAGTATTAATTCGCAACTAAGTGCGATGAGTATCAAGTATGCATGGCCTGCGGGGAATAGAAAACCCGCATTAAAGGGCCTGCATCATCCTGTAACACCCTGTAAAAATCGAGTGATTATGAAATAAAGCCGGCACCCTTGACATTCAAGGGCTTGTCGTTTCGCCTCAACTATCATTGAGTCGCTGAGTCTTTTGAATTTCATATATCACTGACCCTTGAGGGCTCCTTACGAGCATCGCGAGTACCAATCGCACCTCAAATTTTGCCAAACTAGTGGCAATCCTTAAGCTAGAAGCGTCTTGCATTATGCGGCCAAAGTACTGGGGTGTGGCGTCAATCGAGCTTGATTGCCTATCATGGCCGCTCTCGACCCTGAACACACATGTTCCTAGGAAATACTGAGCCGCGCGAGCGTCTACTTAATGGAATTATCATGAAAAGAACCTGCTTATAGGTCACCAAAATACTGTTTATAATACATGAATGTCTTACAGACTAACGGGCATGTCCCACATTATTTTTTTTCTTCCGAGCTACAGGAGTGGGAATTGGCGCGGCTTGTCTCGCGGTTGCAGTCGCAGGTGCCCTAATAATCAGGGCGCCGCCAGACGAGGCAGAAGGGCCACCAGATCCTGTTGATGGAGTAGTAGCCCGGATGACTCAGCTCCTGTGGACTTTTCCTTTGGCACCTTGCTCCCATCAAGATTGAATTTTTCGAGATAAGTGCCCAAGTCTAAATTATCAACAAATTTTGTGGCATACCGCGCATCCCTTTCCAGATGTCGAAGTATTCGCTTATTGGCAGTTCAGTATCATCCGCGCTCATCGCCGGCCGTGGCGAGCAATCTTGCCAACATCTATCTCTGGATAATATGCTCGGAGCAATGTCAAGACATGCGCGGCTCCGGTGCGAGCAGAGGATCGTTTCCAATCAGAGACATAATGCGGAGCCTTGAGCAGTTTATTTATCCAATACTCGCAAGATGTTGGGCCATCAGTCGCAGGAGAGATTACCGTCATGACTTCCTTGGTAACCTTTAAGAAGCGCTGACTGAAGTCTGACAGATATACCAGTTGATCCTTCAAGTTGGAGCGGGACACTGGGGCCTCAGGCCCTATGTCAAGAAAGAAAAGACAAGAAACAAGTCAGCGACTCACGTTGGCTACCCAAAATATATATGATTAAAGGAATAAAAGACGAACCAGCAAGCTGCAGGATGGCTGATTTGACGATGGAGCCAAAACCCTCAAAGGCTTTGAACAGCGAGTTATATTTTTCATCTCGCGCGGCGAGTTCCTTTGCGTGGTCTCCTTCAGACGATCAATCAATTCAGATTTAAGAGTCAGCCCTTCTCGCAAAGATCTAATGACTTCGTCTTTCTCCATGAGTCGCTGCTGCATATCTGCTTCAAGTTCTTTAAATTGCTCTTCACAGGAGTCGAGTTGACCTTTGAGAGATTTTATTTCCTGATCTGGTCCCTAATGACCTCATTATGCTGCTCCAGGGGAGACTGCATCACTTCAGGCTGATCTATGGAAATGCCTTTACCCTTTATTGAGCCAGAAGCATCAAGCAAGGACAGTTCAAGCTGAAAATAAACAGAGCAAAATGCATGGGTAAACTATCCAGGAACTTGGGGGCTCGAGATTTGGAGCCAGAAAAGAATCAACACCCCGTGCATGACACAAGGTTTTGATCCTTGGGGGCTACGGTATATGTACCTGGCGACTTGAAGAAAATTGCTCAACTAGGCCGCGCAGAGCAGCATGCTTATCTCCAGCAGCAATTATGGCATCCGCAATTGACTTGGAACTATTTCCTGGAGCTGGAATTCTATCTTCAGTAGATACCCTACCAACAGCAGGAGTTGCGGATGGAGCTGCGACTGGAGTCGTGGCAGGAGCCGCATCAGCAATACCTTCCTCCAGGGATGGCCTTGGATGAGTCGCACCATCACTGTTTCCCACGTTTTCATCAGCAGCATCATCCTCGCTCATAGCTGGCTGAGAAGAAGCGGTGAGAATTAGACTTGGTATCCTCTTCAGCATGGCCCTGCAAAATATTGATGGATTAATAAGCCGACCTAGCAGAGCCGCAACATTGAAAAGAAGGCGAACCATACCCAGAGGCGACACGGATACTCTTCATCAGGCAACCAGAGGAAGGAGAAGATAAACCTTGCAAATCTGAACCTACAGAGTATGAAAAGAAGTGGTGATCAGCAATTCCTTGCCAAAAATACGCAAGCACAAAAGGAAAAGGAGAAAGTCGCAAACAACTACCCGAGCTCATTGAGAAGCAGTTCTTTGCAACAGCCTCGGAAGGAAAGCGGTCTTGTCAGGATCAGCAAGTTTTAAAGATTTGGCAGTTCTTGTTTCTATCAGTAGCGCCAAGGCTTTGCGGCGTTTCTCAGGTTGCGCGGGGTCTTCTGAGCTCTCGCATGAAAACGTTTGAGGACCTGCGAGGCACCTCAGGAAGTTCCAAGAAAGGTGTATTTGGAGTCGAGGACAGAAGAGCGTCGGCCATTTGTTGCTCCTCTTCAGAAGCGCTACCTCAGGCTCGGAGACAATATTGCATAATTGTATCCTTGCCAAAGGCTGCGGCTTGCTTTGACGACTCAGCCGCGGTTCTTGGTTCGAGTCAGCGTCCTCTGAGGGAAGAACCCAGAAATAGGGGTCGATCTGAAAAGGAGCTCGGTCAGAAATAATTAATTTTGGAGAAGGAATCTTGGAGGAAACAAGTTACAAGTAAACATTACCACAAAAGGCTTGTGCTCAGCCCAGAAGGGAGCAAGCCCGACGTTATCATACGAGTCGATATCCTCGCCGTCACTCGGCGAATGAAATTTATCCATTCCCCCTTGTCCCAATCTTCAGGGCAAGTACGGTCGACATCGTTTGCATGACAAGTGAAATCCATTATAAGTCGCGAGCGGCGACTCACAGGCTGAATTCGCCATTTAGTCCAGCAAGATATGAGATCTAATCCAGTGAGACCATGGAGTGTCAGCGCCCTCACCTTGTCCAAAAGGGATTCGATAAAGGGCAACGAAGAAGGATCAGATTTAGAAGACAGAGCATCGGTAGCCTCGAAGGGAAGAGGAGACCAAAGAGGAAGAGGAATTTCACCCTCAGGAGAAGTGTTTTTGCAATAGAAGAATGTTCTTTGCCAATCCTTAATTTTGTTGGCAAGGGTTAGTTTTGGGAAAATACTACCCCTACGGCGTTGGAAGGAAACGGCGCCGCATTGGAGAAAGGGACCATCTGTGGTTTCCCTTTGGCTATTGCAATTGAAAAGAGCAAGCCAGAAATCTATTGAAGGCGGGATACCCAGATAATCTTCGCAGAGGACGTGGAAGTTGCTCACTTGCAACATCGAATTAGGGCCAATATCATGGAAGCGGAGACCCAACCGCTGCATCAAGGAACGGAAGAAGAGAGACCTGGGGCTTGAACCCGCGCTCAACATGCTCCGCGAATATCACTACTTCTCCTGGTTGAGGGTTGGGAATTACCTCCTCACCAGCCGCTCGCCATTCGCATTGATCTTTTGGTGGAAGAAGGCCGCGGCAGTTAGGGATTCCAAAATCCTCGTCGATCCACGAGCCTTCCCAGTTGCACTTGCGGCGAGACATTTTCTCAGATTGATGGAGATCTCCACCAAAGGATTGTGAGTACGAGAAGCGGGATTGGAGGCGGCGGAAAGGAGCAGCGGATGCGTAATGCAGGTCTTGATGCAGAACGCTGGAAAAACGATGAGCCGGGATAAATAGCTCAGGCGTGGAAGACGTTCAGATCTGGAATCAACCGTCAAGGCAGGTTAAGTCGCGCTATTGAGTCGCCAAGAAGAGTTATAAGCCGCAGATTGGCAATATGAAAATTGGAGTTCAGCTGGGATAATTCATGTGCGCGGCTCAGTGGTTCGTTAAGACGGAGAAGCCTTCACTCGAAATCCAAGCTAAACTTGGGGGCTAATATCGGGGGAGTACTCTTTGGGTTAACCCGCGGCCCATGACAGTGCGACTTACCTTATTTTGCACAGGCCAAGGCCTACGTGGGAACAAGCCCAACGTCGTACCGTCACAAGGGGAAGAGTCTAGAAGGAACAGAGGCGAGTTAGACTCCGGGTAGGTCCTGGTTAATATATTCCTTGTGGAGAAAGTTTCCTTTGTAACCTGACGAGCCTCTGTGTATATAAAGAGGACTCGCAGGACTTAGAGGGTCAAGCCCTAAAACCCTAGCAGATACGGCGAGTACCAGATCGGATCGCCTCCATTGTAACACCTCGATTATCATATCAATACCAATCTAAGGTAGGCAGGAAGTAGGTCTTTTACCTAACATTGAGGGGGCCGAACCTGGGTAAATCTGTGTTGATCTTTGTTCCTGCGATCCCAAGCTCGGAGATGCTTGACTCGCGTAATCCCACACCTACGAAGTCATCTATGACACCTGACGTGACAAACCCACGACACATAAGTTGCGCATGATAGCAATCAACCAATGTCCTTGCATGATCGAATGTATCGTCAGGATTCGACTGAGACAAGGACGATCCAGGCGCGGGTGGACGTAGCTGCAAATTTGGACGTTGACTTCGGAGATATGCCATGGTTGCGTTGGCGCCATCCACAAGCTTCTGGGTGATAAAGCCTCAAATGGAACCTGTTGACCGGAAGAGTTCGAGTAACGCGTGGATTCCTTGAGGTTGCGGCCCAGCTAGAAAAAGCATCTGGTTGATTCGACTGAAGGCCGACCTGCATAACTCAAGGAGCATAGTACTCCGCCACACTCGATCCTGCAGGGTCGCGAGTATCCGTGCTCGGTGCTTATCCAAGCGAAAGTGCTGACGGCCAGTCGTGGGTTCGTCAGTTGCCATGTTCAACTGCTCATCAACGCGAGCCTGCTCCGCCTGGAAATCTTGAACAAAACCTGTAACAACACAAGTTGGGTGAACAAAAAGGAGCAGGCTGTGAACTCACAAGATCAAGGCAGTCATGCTTACACTCGAGCTGTCTGTTCACGATCTCCATCTCGCCAAGCACATACTCCTCCTGTTGGGTGGGTAAAGCAGGCCTTGCCCTCATCCTATCTAGCTCACTTTGGGCACTCGCCAGCTCTTGCTCCTGTTTCGCGAGTCGAGCCTTCATATAACGTATTACTGCGGCATCGTTTGCCACCTGAGCTCGAGATCGAGTAGGGGCACGATGCTGCGACGAACTGGATGAAGTGGCGGCTGGCCGTTTCTGTTCCAAGCATCATAAAAGTTTCATGAGAAACTAGTCACAAAGCTCAGACGAGCAACAACATACCGCCTTACAAGCAGGATCATAATGAGGAAATTATATTCATACAAAGGTAGCAAAAGCACATGCATACTCGCATGATCATAAGTTTAATTACAAGGCATAAAAAGGCGCGGCTGCCCTACTTCTCAGACATCGACTCCGACCTAGCCCTACTCGCACGGGCGGCGACCTCTGCTGCCCGGCGTTCCATGGTTGCCATAAATGTTTCAGCCAACTTTGCGGCTGGCTCGTTCACATGCTTTAGGGACCCCAGCTTCCCGCCCGGCTTGCGAGGAAAGTCAGACAGAGCGGCTTTGAAGTCACCCTCTATCCCATAACCTAAAAGGAGTTTGAGGGTGGTCTCTGAGCCGCGTACCGTCAAAGCGTGAGCAAAGTTCATCATAGTCGAATTTCCCGGGCCCAGGACGTCGGCGAAGCCATCCACAGTCGAAGGAGGTTGGCTAGACGGGAACACGTCCTTGAACACGACGCCGAGGGTGCTCGTAGACTTGGCGAGTGCATCCTTGGCTTGGGTGGAGACGACGTCCAAATCGCCTATAGCGCGGTCAAGGGACAAATCGCCACTCGACTGGTCTACACCTAGCGGTGCGCCAACAGCTCCTGCAAAAATCAGACAAAACACAAACTTTTACACAACCTTCAGTGCCAAAAGAAGGGGACAAAAGTGGCAAATTCAACTTACCACCCATGTCTCGGGTGAGGCTAGCCAAGCGCTCAGCAAAATCTTTCTCGCGCAGCGCAGCGGAGTTCTTGGCGTCATCCAAGGCCTTCTTCGACTCCGCGCGCTCCTTGGCGAGTGCATCTTCTAGCTCTTTAACCCGGGACTCAGCAGATGCCTTGTCACCTGAGATAGATAGCCAGATGTCATTCACAGTCGACAAAGCAAAGACATACAGAACCCAACACACTTACGGGTGAGCTGCTCCATAACAGTGCGCAGATTATCCCTCTCCTGTTCAACCTGGACAAATGCTTTACCTGATTCCACCAGGTTGAGGTAAAAGGGCTGCACGCACACGAAACCAACATAAGCTATACACAAATAGTCCCAGAAGGAAGACTCGACAAAAGACACTTACGTGTTCAACCCAAGGCGCAGGCTTGGCAGCAAAAGTCCCAATTTGCGGAGTCGATGTACTCGCAATCTTGGCGGCCTCAATAGAAGTGGCCGTGGCTACTGTTTGCACAACCTCAGCCGCAGCAGGAGAAGCTTCAGGCTGATCTGGAGTCGAAGCTCTCTCAGTTGGAGGGGTTGGAGGTCGCGCAGTCTCAGCACTGCGAGTGACCAAAAGACATACAACATAAGAAACAGTACTCAACTCACAAAAATTGTAGTACAAAAAGGAGCAAACCTGTGCTCTTCTTCATCATCAGTGTCAAGCTCTTCAAAATTTGGGCCTCCAAAAAGGAGCTCCCCACCCGACTGAGGAGGAGGAGGAGCCGAGCTCAACGGGCTCACATCCAAAGGAGCAGCTGTGGTCGTAGGAGACGAGCCTGAGTCTCCATCATCTCTCACATCTGATCCCTTGGCGGGTGAGCTCATGAAGACACAACGTGAGCTGCCCGACGGCGCTTGCGAGTGGGGATCTCGCTCACATCATCAGTCGTGGCGCGCTCCTTGTCATGTGCTTCTTCAACCCTTCTTCTTCAACCTCTTCTGTAGGAGATGTAGTAGCCGAAGGAAGAGGCGATTCATCTCCTCCCTTCGCTTCTACTGTCACCTCTGTTTCAGGAGTTGGGCCATCTTCAGGAAGAGGAGGAAGGGTTGAGGTGGTCGAGTGGCCCTGCACACAAAATACAACAGTCAAATGTCACAAAGATGCATAGCAGAATAACAAAAGCAGGAGATCATAAAATCGATAGATTCACTAACCTCTGGCAAAGGCTTTTCAGCCCCATAAGGATCGACAGGGCAGTCGACGTTGCAAGACTCGCTTTGTTTTGTACTGGTGATGGACCGCACATGTGACACCAGTTCACTCCTAGACAGCTCCTCCTTGCTCATTCGAGTGGGGTCGAGGGGACCTTCGTACTCCCACATTGGGTGGGCACGAGCGCGGAGCGGCCACACCCGCATCTTCACAAAGGTGGCAATCAGATGCACACCCGTGACGCTGTTAAGGAGCCCTCCAATCGTCTCCAGCAGAGGCGCTGCTTCCGCCACTTCTTCAGTCGAAAGCTCATGGTCCCAGGCTTTCGTCCTAGCGGCTATACCAGCAGTCGAAAATGCTGGGACCCCATCCTGGTCGGCACGCACATAGAACCACCTCTTCCTCCACCCCTGCGCCGAGTCGACTGGCTTCAGGGCAAAGTATCGGGTGTCGCTGCGCACTTGGATCTGCAGGCCTCCGACTGGATAGGTTCGGCCGCCTCGGTTGTTAGGCCGAACTATGAAGATAGATTTCCAAAGGGGCCAGCTGGGAGCAACTCCCAGAAAGCACTCGCATAGCACCATAAAACATGCTATGTGCATAATGCCGTTCGGGGTGAGATCATGGATCTGCACCCCACAGGCGTACAACAAACCACGAACGAAGTCGTGGAGGAGAAAAGATAGACCCCTAGGCAAAAACTCCGCAAAACAGACGCGCTCGTTAGCGCGAGGCTCGGGGAGTACCTCCTTGGGCGAAGGTGCGCGGACGAAGAGCTGGTCCGAGGGTGGAAGCATCCCCTCCTCGCGCAGCTTGTCCAGCTGCGCCTCCTTCAGGGTGGATTTTATCCAATCGCCGTTGGTCTTCTTGAGGTCGACGGCGGCCGCAGATGCGCCAGCCGCAGTCTTCATCCCCTTCATCGCCGCCGCATCGGGCGCGGCGGCAGCAGTCGAGGCAGAACGTTTGTTGCCCGCCACTTTCTTCATTGTCAACGAGCAGGAGGTGGAGCGCGCAAAGCTCTAGTGCAGGAGCAATGGAGGAAGAGCGCAAGGAAGAAGATGGAACAGGGGGCGGCGCGCAGAGCAAATGACTAGTAAAAAACAATGCCAGTGATGCTTCCCCTAATAACCTCAAATCACAGGCAATCACAGCCATTCAGATCCAAATCGGGCGCTAAGCGCGCAATCTTGCCGTACACGTGGCAGATGCGGAGGGCAACCGTCGCCGGCCACTCTGCCCACTACGCACGCAAAAAGAGGAGCCATAATCACCTCTCCATCAAAAGTGGGCCAGAGTGGTCAAATCAAGTCCAAACTGCGACGTTGTTCGGTCAGCTCTGCACAAACGGGCCCACCTATGTGTCACGTCCCATCCATCGCAGCGTAACGCACGCCACGCGTGTCAGAAATCGTAGTCGAAATAAACATCATCCCTGACGTCATTGAAGCATCTGTTCAGAAATACGTTCGAGTATGCCCAACGCATATTGGTCACTCGATTGCCTTGTTTAGTTCGGGTGTGACAAAACCTTCTTAAGGTAAAATTGGTCACTCGACCGTTCCTTCGACTAAGACATATTACTCCCATCGGGAGTGTACTCAAAAAATTCTTCGACTGAAGATGCTCAAGACAATGATTGAGATTATCCTCCATTTACAAGTAATACAGCATAATCTCGGGGGCTACTCCCATCGGGAGCACTGTCGTGCATCCGATAGAATTACAACATAATTTTCTTCGATTAACATATGCAGAGTAAGGGGATTTTGAGATTATCCTCCATTGCAAAGCAATAAAGCACAATCTCGGGGGCTACTCCCATCGGGAGCGCTGTCACGCACCCGATAGCATAATAGCAAATATCAGTCGACAAAGGACACGACTCGTCCAACAAAAGTTCAAAACACATACTCGAAATATTCCCGAGTTGCGTCCGTCGCAAATACCTCGGATGCTGCACGCATAGTGCAAAGGTAAGACCCGCCGAATTTTCGAGCTGGGCTAAGGACCGTTCCAGCAACGTCAATCCTTATACTTTCCGTGTCAGCAGACATGATGAAAAATCCCGACGGACGCGTTGGGTAAAATTCAAAGTTATACTGCAGATCGACTTAGTAAGACCTCAGCGGCTTAGTCGAATCTGACCAGTTTGTTCCAGATTCGAGTCCGGGGACTCGAGTTTGATTGAAAGCTAGTAAGGTTTTACCCGAATGAGTAGTTAACCAGTCCCAATCCGTCGAGTGTACTGGGCCTGCTAAGCTATTATCCCTTGATCATCATAAGCAGAAACCACGGTCGATGAGATACTCGACATAGCCAAACATGTGCTATTCATACAGGAATTCTAAATTATATATACAGAATACAAATCATATGACGTGCACTTACGAAAGAGTCCATGCCCGATTCTTCGAGTCGGCCAAGTACTCGGGGGCTACTGACATGGGTATACATCTCGGGTACCCTACCATGAGGGTACCTGGTGCACGTGACGACTAAGGCCCAATAGCGAAGAGCCTATTCAGAGCCCAAGACAAGAGGCCCAAGAAGATGGAGTACCCTCCAAGATTAGACATAGGCATAGTCGGTTTAGGTTTTCCTTACTTGTAAACTAGGTCGGTTACGAACTCTCAAGACCCAGCCTATTTAAAGGCTGGGAGGGGTGCCGATCTAGGGCCAAGCCATACTCGAACCACCAAATCTCTTGCGAGATCGTCATCTCGCTGGAGCCACCTTGTAACCTCATAATCTCCAGCGATCAATAACAGACAAGCAGGAAGTAGGGTCTTTACCTCCACCCGAGGGGCCTGAACCTGGGTAAATCTTTGCCTCTGCTTGTCAGCCGACGAAACTACCAGTACTACCACGTTCTCTCCCCATAATCTCAACCCTAGATCCTTAACCATGGGATTTGATGAGGGTACACCTCGTCAGCGGCCCGCCGCGCTCTTCCCCATGGTCGCTCCAGTCGAAGTCGTCGTCGTCGTCATCCTCCTCGTCGGGAGGGGCGGCGGCGACTGGTGGAGGTACGGCCGCGGATCCCCACGCCACCCCTGCGGCGTACGCATCCCCGTCGGGGTCAGACACGTCGGACCACGCGCGCTCGTACGTCCTCCGCACCTTCTCCGGCACCGGAGCAGGAGGCCGGTAGCGGGGCATTCCTCTCCACGCCGGAATCGTGGGCATACGGCGGGATAGGCTCCCGCGGTAGCGCCCAAGCGCGCTCTGCCGAGCACGCTCGACCTCGTCCAGAAGGCGCTGCGGCGGGCGTGGCGGATCCATCTCGTGGAGACGATGCGTTCGTGGCTAGGAATGGTGGATTAGGGTTTACCCCGTCGGCGACAATATATAAAGACCTCCAGGGCAGCGCTAGGGGAGGACACGTGGCTAGGGCAGCGCTGGGGGAGGACACGTGACTGACACAAGTCGTGACCGCAAAGCCCGCTGTTACCAATCGGGACTAAAGAAGCACACGGATCGTGTGTTTCTTTCAAGCGCTTGTGAGACGTTGGATCAGGGGTGTGTTTCTTTTGAGGGATTGTGAGCTGTTGGATCAGCACTATCATGACCACTTCATGAGCCACTTGACCCGGTTGGTGTTACCAAGCGGGACTAAAGAAGCACACGGACCCTATATATAGCCCCCCTCTCGGACATGTTCAGCACTCAGTGTCTACTCATTGTAGTTCATTTTGGTATACGAAGCATTCGGATTCCCTGCATACGTCCAACGGTGCATTTGATATGCGGGCACTCACGAGCCACCGTTGGGCTGTATGCAGGGAAAACCGTGTGTTTTGTTCTCTTCAGTGTTTAGAGTTTTCAGAATACAGTGACCCTATATATAGCCCACCTCTCGGACATGTTTGGCACTCACTCTGTACTCATTGTAGTTCATTTCGTAAACAAAGCATTCGGATTCCCTGCATACGTCCGACGGTGCATTTGATATGCGGGCACTCACGAGCCACCGTCGGGCTGTATGCAAGGGAAACCGTGTGTTTTGTTTCAACTTTCAGAACACAATTACATAAAAGGTTTAATACATTATTACACATCACCAACAACATCCCTATCTAGTGTTCACTTGTTCTTCGTGTGTGTCCCTTTCTTCTGATTGCGCCGTAACCATGGACAATCTTCTTCATTTAACTTGATGCTTGGGTCAGTGTTCACTTTGAAGGGCGGAATTTCATTAAACTTATCGTAATCTTCTGACATGTCTGTCTTGTCCTCCACTCCCACGATGTTTCTTTTACCTGAAAGAACTATGTGGCGCTTTGTCTCAACGTATGATGTATTCGCTTGCTTATCTTTTCTTTTTTTTGGTAGGGTAGACATGTCCTTCACATAGAAAACCTGAGCCACTTCACTGGCTTGGACGAATGGTTCGTTCTCGTACTCAAGATTCTTGAGATCCACTGTAGTCATTCCGTACCGTGGGTCTACCTCTACCCCGCCTTCTAGGTTGAACCATTTGCACTTGAATAAAGGGACCTTAAAAGATGGTCCATAGTCAAGTTCCCATATCTGCTCTATGTAACCATAATATGTTTCCTTTTGCCCATTGCAGTTTGTTGCATCAAAGCGGACACCACTGTTTTGGTTGGTGCTCTTTTTATCTTGGTCGACCGTGTAAAATGCATTTCCATTTATCTCGTACCCTTGAAAAGTCAATATAGTCGAAGATGGTTGCTTGGCCAACAAGTATAGCTGTTCTCCAACATTGGTGTCATTAATGAGACGTCTTTGTAACCAACCGCTGATGCATGTAAAATGCATACATGAACTTTGCATTATATTACTTACATTTCAATCATATTTGCATCATATAAGGGTTATATCATTGTTTTATATTGATTTTGGGAATATTTCATAGTTTTCCTATTTTTCTGGAATTAACTCTGCACAGGCAGAAAACCCTATTTTCTATATTTTGATGTTTCAGGGACCCAAACGACGTCCAAATGACCTGGAAATTTACGAGCATCAGTTTTTGGAAGGAACAAAGCGTGAGAGCGAAGGAAGCGAACAAGCGGGGGCCCGAGGGCCAAGATGAGTGGGCCCACGCGGCCAGATTCCTTGGCCGCGTGGGACCCATCATCTGGGGCCTCGAGGCTCCGTTGCCGTCGATCTTTTTTCCCGAGCCTCCGTCTTGACCTAAAAACGACTATAAAAATAGTCCCCGACACACTTCGGAAAGGAGCGCCGCAGAAACACAGAAACCACGAAACAGAGACCTGGAGTTGCAGATTTGAGGGGGAAAACTCCGGCGGGGCGCTGCCGGCATGGTCTCCATCTTCTCCAACGACTTCTCCACCGTCTCCATGATGAAGAGCGAGTAGTCCACCCCTGGACTATGGGTTTGTGGAAGTAACTTATGTATCTCTCCTCTCTTTGAGCTTCACTAATTAGTACCGTATGAGCTGCTGAACATGATTACGGTCATCTATGTAATACCTTTGTGGTGGATCTTTATATGAGTTAATATATGTTTGAGATTGCAATAGTTTTGTTTCAGTTATGAAAGTAGATGCATATTATGTACCCCGTTCTTGTTTACTTGTTTTGATCAAGCATGTGTATGAGAGTGTGTGAGGGGGAACGTGTGCATTAGTTGGAGTAACGGGGGGTGGCTAGTGCAGTGAACGTGAGAGAAAGTTCCGCGATCCACTTGGGTGTTTTACCTTACTTTGTTGCCTCACTAGGGATAAAGAAAAATACCATGCTACCGGAGATGTGGGTGTGACCATTGCCACTACTCCATGACTAGATCTAGCATGTTCTTATTTTAACTTCATGTCATGATACTTAATGCTATGCTTTGATTTATCTTAATTACTAAGGTGTTATGATTTAGTTCGCATCTTGGTGGAGTATAAGAGAGATTAATAAACAAAAGATCTCTATGTTAGGACGTGATGCCCATATAATTAGTAACTTGTCATGAAACCTTTTTGTTGCAATCTCATATGTTAATTCTAGTGTTACATTGTCTACCACTTTATTAAAGAGAGAGTACATTTGTGAAACCATGAACCCCGGTCCATTTTTAATCATAAGAAACACCTTTCCAACAACTTTTATCCACTTTACATTTTCTGCCATTTAAAAATCTGAAAATACAAAAACACTTTTACATCTTGCATTCATAATACAAAACCCAAAAATATCATCCATCATTGCTTCCACCATCCTTGCATATTTATTTATCATCATTGCATATTTATTTACTGTTTTGCATTCATTTTATCTTGATATCATTCTCACACCTTATGCTTGACAACCACTTGGTGAGGTTGAGGGCCAAAACAATTTACTTTGTTTGTAGGTTTTAAGAGAAGGATAAGAAGATAAATCTTTCACTACTGATTCCCCGAGAGTTCGATATTAAACCCTCGAGTCACCCCTCGTGGGGAAAACCGTCTTTCCTATACTACACACTCTGCACTTGGAGTCTCAACCTAACCCATATTCTTTTGACGCAGGTAACTACGTCAAGGGCCATCAACCGCCGAAAGTCTTCATGTGTTCTCCATTAATACAATCTTTTCCTGTGTATTTGGAGCGTAAAATATTCCTGTGTTCCTCGATATACGGAGCCACCAAGCTAGAATTATGTAGAACTGTGTAGTGTGCTCGAGTGAAAGAATTCCCGTCTTGACATAGTGTTGCTTTTTTTCCTAGCGTGCCTTTTCCACGCAGTCTCCCCTCATGGCGCGATTGAGGAACACCAATCGGCTTTGGATCAGGAATAAAGTCAACACAAAACTCAATGACCTCCTCCGTTCCATAGCCCTTGGAGATGCTTCCTTCTGGCCTAGCACGGTTATGAACGTATTTCTTTAAGACTCCCATGAACCTCTCAAAGGGGAACATGTGTGTAGAAATACAGGACCGAGAACGAGAATCTCTTCGACTAGGTGAACTATGAGGTGCGTCATAATATTGAAGAAGGTTGGTGGGAACACCAACTCGAAACTGACAAGACATTGGACCACATCCTTCTGTAAACTTGGTAGAGTTAGTGGATTGACCACCTTCTGAGAAACTGCATTAAGGAATGCACATAGCTTCACAATGGGTACTCGAATATTTTCTGGTAGAAGCCCCCTCAATGCAACCGGAAGTAATTGTGTCATAATCACGTGGCAGTCATGAGACTTTAGGTTTTGAAATTTTAGCTCTGCCATGTTTATTATTCCCTTTATATTTGACGAGAAGCCAGATGGAACCTTCATACTGCGAAGACATTCAAAAAATATTTTCTTCTCTTCTTTCGTAAGAGCGTAGCTCGCAGGACCTTGATGATTCTCTGAATGAGCGCCGTCTCGTTCCATCATACGTTGATGGGCCTGCCTTGCTTCCGGTGTATCTTTTGACTTCCCATACACGCCCAAGAAGTTTAGCAGGTTCAAGCAAAGATTTTTTGTCACATGCATCACGTCGATTGCAGAGTGAACCTCTAGCATTATCCAATAGGGCAGCTCCCAAAATATAGATTTCTTCTTCCACATGGGTACGTGGTTGAGAGCGTCATTCGGAACAGATAGACCGCCAGGACCCTTCCCAAAGATTACTTTTAAATCCTTGACCATATCATGTATAACAGAACTAGAAGGGCGGGTAGGCTTCGGCCGACGATCTGCCTCACCTTTGAAATGTTTGCCTTTCTTTCTTAAGGGATGGTTGGGTACAAGAAATCGACGATGGCCCAGGTACACATTCTTGTTACCTAAATGTATACTTTCAGTCTCACCTAAACAGTGCGTGCATGCATTGTATCCCTTGTTTGACTGTCCTGAAATGTTACTAAGAGCAGGCCAATCATTGATGGTTACAAACAACAGCGCTCGTAGGTCAAATTCCTCTTGTTTGTGCTCATCCCACACACGCACACCTTCTTCACGCCACAACTGTAAAAGTTCTTCAACCAATGGCCTCAGGTACACATCAATGTCGTTGCCAGGTTGCTTCGGGCCTTGGATGAGCACTGGCATCATAATGAACTTCCGCTTCATGCACATCCAAGGAGGAAGGTTATAGATACATAGAGTCACATGCCAAGTGCTATGACTGGAGCTCTGCTCTCCAAAAGGATTAAAGCCATCTGTACTTAGACCAAATCTTAAGTTCCTTGCGTCATCTGAAAATGTCGGGAACTCTCTGTCGATTTTTCTCCACTGGGACCCATCAGCGGGGTGTCTCAACATCAAGTCTTTCTTACGGTCTTCTTTGTGCCATCGCAACAACTTGGCATGCTCTTTGTTTTGAAACAAACGTTTCAACCGTGGTATTATAGGAGCATACCACATCACCTTGGCAGGAACCCTCTTACTTGGACAACCGTGCTCGCCCTCAACATCACCAGGGTCATCTCGCCCAATCTTATACCGCAATGCACCGCATACAGGACAAGCATTCAAATTTTCGTACTCACCGCGGTAGAGCATGCAGTCATTAATGCATGCATGCATGTATCTTCTGCACCTCTAATCAAGAGGGCAGACCACCTTGTTTGCTTCGTACGTACTAGAGGGCAATTCGTTATCCTTTGGAAGCATCTTCTTAAATATTTTCAGCAAATTTTTAAATCCCTTGTCAGAAGTACCATTCTCTGCCTTCCATTGTAGCAATTCCAGTGTGCTACCCAACTTTTTTCTGGCCATTTTCGCAATTTGGATACAGCAATTTGGTGTGATCAGCTAACATGCGCTCCAACTTCAACCTCTCGTTTTCACTTCCACAGTCCATTTGTGCATCACGAATGGCCCGACGAAGATCATCGTCGGGCTCATCAACAATGGGATCTTCTTCAATTTCGTCTTCCCTATCACCGTATTCATCGAACATAGGATAGTTGTCATTATCCTCTTCTTCTTCATTGTCTTCCATTATAACCCCTCTTTCTCCGTGCTTGGTCCAACAATAATAACCAGACATGAAACCATTCTGCAACAGGTGGACGTGAACGAATTTTGAGTTAGAGTGATCACTCATATTCTTACAGACACTGCATGGACAACATATAAAACCATTCGTCCGCTTGTTTGTCTCAGCCACACGGAGAAAATCATGCATGCCATTAATGAACTCGGGACAGCGTCGGTCACCGTACATCCATTGCCGTCTCATCTGCATTATATTAGTATATCAAAAACCATTTATATATATACTACATCGATTATGAATAGATAAGTGACCAAATTAATTAATACAAGTTCATCAAGCAAAGTAGAGTAGTGACCAAATCTAATACATAGTTCTCATAAACATACATTAATTAAAACTAACATACAACTATCTAAAGAATTTAAATCCAACAACAAATGCGATAAGAATCACAACTAAGGTAATTATTGAACCAACATCATAATGATACCAAGCCTCTTGACTAATGGCATATTTTCTAATCTTTTTAAGCTTCAAGCGCATTGCATTCATCTTGATCTCGTGATCGAAGCGCATTGCCTCCATCTTGGTCTCGTGATCATCGACGACGTCGGCAAACTTGAACTCCAATTTCATCTTCTCTTCTAAACATTGGAGACGAAGATCTTCACTTCTTTTCAATTTTTCTTTCAAATCATTGTTTTCTTTTTCAAAAAACTCGATAATAGGGTCGGTTGGCATTTCCGGTTCAACTACCTCCTAGATAAAAATATATCCATGTCAAATTGGTCGGCATGATTGCGATAAACACGAAACGAAACATATATATAGTTATAACAAACAATCATACCACATCCGAATAATAGAGCGGACGAGAGCCGGTGTGGACAGATGTCAAAACCATGACACTATTTATATAACAAACAATTATACAACTAATAAAATTATACAAATAATAATTATGCTTCTAAATCATACACCTAAGATTTTTTAGAATAAAAAATAGAAAAAGAGGCTCACCGAGGTGGTGCCGGTGACGGGACGGCGCGGGCGATCGACGGACGGAGACGGGACGACACTAAAACACACAAATCATAATTCAGTTTGAGCTCAAATGAAATCACTAACTTAGGCATTTCATCAAACACCTAGCTAGCACTACAAATATGAAATGAGCTAAATAAGCAACGAAACGAGCGCCGGAAGAAAGGATGAAGCTGTGCTAACCCTTGGATAGATGGGGCACCGTCAATCTTGACAAATGATGAACAAAATGGGGACGAACTCGACCTCGGGAGGGGAAATGGAGAGAAAATGGAGATGAAACTCGAGCTGGAAAAATGAAGCGGGCTGGCTCGGGGTGGAAGATGATATAGGAAGAACTTTAGTCCCGGTTCCAGCCAAGAACCGAGACTAAAGGCCCACCTTTGGTCCCGGTTCCAGCCTAGAACCGGGACTAAAGGTTCTCGCGCGGGCCCCGGGCTCTGCGGCCGCATGTGGTGCACCTTTAGTCCCGGTTCTTGTCTGGAACCGGGACTAAAGGTCCCTCTCGAACCGGGACGGCCGTTCTAGCCGTTGGAAAAGGGAAAATCAAACCCACTAAAGGTCGAAACCTTTTGACCTTTTTCCACTAGTGGCTAGTGGTCAGGAAATATGTCCCTATTAATATATCCTCTGTGTTAAAAATAAGGATCTTCGCTGGTGACGTTTGCCACCAGACAGAGACAAGAAGTAACGATGGCACTAATCGGAATTCCTTTCATGAGACGCAGAAGCACGATACGGTAATGTGACCCGAGCTCTGTTAAGAACGATAGCAAAGAAACGCGAAAAGATCAAACCAAACGGGGACACGAGATTTAACGTGAAAAACCCCTCCAACAATGGAGGAGAAAAAAAACACGGGCGCCAGCCAGCAATATTTCACTATATCAGGTGAGCTATATTAGGTGAGGTTACAAACGCCGTGGGTTTACAATGTGTGGCTTACCCTAACCGGCGGCTTACAAGATGTATTTATAGTGGTGCAAAACCCTAAGTCAGCAGCAGTCTGACTCGAAAACGATCTGTACCGCTCCGTAGTTAGCCACTCTCTTTATATCTTCATATGAATTTGGATCAACAAGCTCATGCATTCCGGTTTCTCCTCAGCCGAGCAGAAGGCATCTCTGAAAAACAAAACACAACCGCTTGGACAGGCGATTCGTGTTCAATTTGACAGGCTGAACTGTATGTTTTTTTTTAGAAATGGGTAGCCCGGCATCTGCATCGTGGTGATGCACACAGCCATTTTATATTAATCAAAAGGTAGCAGCGTAGCAAAAGTATGCGAATAACTTATTACAAATCAAGGATAAGCCAACGTGGCCGCAAAGATCAGCCAGCGAAACCAAGCTAAGCAAAAAGAGCTACACATCTTGTAGTCTTCTAGAATGTTGCCACCCATGCTGGCAGCAGATAGCCCGGACAACCGCCATAATACGGGAGCATCCAGCATCCATAAGGGCCCGCTGTTGTACAGGTAGGAGGAAGGCCCAGAGTTGAATCCAGTAGATAGCGCGATGAACCACCTGCAAGAAAGTAGTATTGTTTGTTTTGTTAAACACCTGGTCATTCCGACAATTCCAAAGTGACCATAAGAAAGCACAAACACCAATGCGTATACGTGCCTTAGTCTTCTTATCTACACCATCTAACCAATGTCCAAACATATTAGCCACACTAGACGGTTGATAGATATTAAACGTGAAATGAAAAAGCCTCCAAATACTTTTAACAAAGGGACAAGAGATAAAAAGGTGTTCAACCGACTCCTCGGCTGGACAGAAAACACACTTCTTACAACCCTTCCAATTTCTTTTAATCAAGTTATCTTTCGTAAGAATTACCTTTCTTTGCAGGAACCACATAAAGATTTTAATTTTTAATGGAACTTTCAATTTCCATAAATATTTGCGCAAGAAGGGGGTGTGACCATGCATTATGTCTCCATACATAGATTTTACTGTGAAGACGCCATTAGTGGTCAAATTCCACTTAAAATGATCCTCTTCAGTAGATAAATTGACCATCATCAACCGCTCTACTAATCTCACCCAGGACTCCCATTTATCCTGAGTTAAACTTCTTCTAAACTCAATGTTTAGAGGATTGTTTGCTAGGACATCAGCCACCAATACATTTTTATGTCGTGCGATAGTAAACAGCGAAGGATACTGAACAACGAAAGGTTTATTCCCAAGCCATGTATCCTCCCAAAACCTAGTATTTCGACCATTACCCAGGATGAACGAACCTCTCTGGAAAAACTCGTCTTTGACAGCCATGATTCCCTTCCAAAAAGGTGAATCAAGAGGCTGTGATTGTACTTGAGCAAGAGTTTTATTGTGCAGGTACTTATTACATAATAATTCCTGCCATACCCCTTTTTCATTTAATATCTTAAAGAGCCATTTGCTCAATAAACATTTATTTTTTTAAATTTTGGGGGAGAATTTCACTTCCCCGGCCTCTGCACCAACTAGGGATGCACACAGCCTTTTAAGCATGAGTATCAGGATTTTTATCTTGGTTAATAACCAAGCCTGATCCTCAGGATAGATTGCATGAGTACCAGGAAGGCCTGGTCCTCAAGTATAAATAGGAACCTAAATTCGCGTCCCTGGGGACTTGAACCTGGGTGTTGGGTTTGTACATCCACTCCCCCAACTAGTTGAGCTAAGCTCCACTCCTAATGTACTAGCTGGTTTATATAACTAGTACAAGAAGAAGCAGTGGGAAACAATAGCACGTTCATGTGTGTAGGATTAAATTGCCTGATTAGGTGGAGAAGCGAACAGAAGCTTAATTTTACAGGCGAATAAAATCGATCAAGATCAAATCAACACATGGGACAAAGATTTTAACATTGAAAACCCCTCATTGACACTTCAATACATATATATTTGTGGTGACCTAGGTCGGCAATGGTCCACCGGCCTCCGCTCCGACAGAAGTTATCCTTTATCTCTAGAATCTTCGTATAAATCAACATCTCCGCTTCTGTTGCGAAGATCCCGGTTGACAGATTGGCTTGATCAAGCTGGGACATGGCCAACTCCGACTCCTCGCGCTTCTGCTGCCCTACCGTCCCTTCTCTGACGGATCGGGGCATCACCCGTTAGGGTATGTGCCCTGTCTCTCTCTGTTGCTTCAGCTGTGAAGATCCAGATTAGCTTGATAACAGTTGCATACTTGCATCTGTGTGCATGATGTCACAGTGGTATGGATTCGATACCATGTAAGCGCCAAGCTGTAACCTGCGCCGCACAGAATGCATTTTTGTCAGAAAATCAGTTGGCAATGTTATATCTTATTGAATATGAAAATAAACAACTAACCGGTCAGATTGACTAATAATGAAATAAAGACTCGATTTCTCTCTCCCTTAGCAGTCCTCGTCTATCCAGTGCCACTTGCAAACTATGAAGGACAAGGGGGAGTACCGTCTCCATCATCTCTACCAGCTGCCCTTCGTTGCACATTTGCTGCATTGTTTCCATGTCCCATGCATACGTCAAAGGATGGCTATAAGTGTTTCTCATGAATCGGAGGACATGAGCACCAGCAAGGGGGCCGCGTCGTATCTCTGCATAATACACACCTCCTCCGTGGAAACTAGCCAGGTACGAGTTCCATTGAATGGAGTTTTGCCAATCTTGAGGGAATACCAAACTATTCATGACTTCTCGAAAGAACAAAGGATACTTCCACTGCACTATGTCAAGTAAATAATTATAGAGGGGGAGGAAAAGGTTTATCTTCTCCATGGAACGAACCAGTGAGCAATGATTCTGAATGGCGTAGGAATGCGCGTGTCCATATGTTCTCATCATGGCAAGGAGTCCCTGGAAATCAGGAGGCAAGGAGGCCACTTCACCATTGAAGATAGTTTCTGTGAATATCTTCTCGACACTTGCGTAGTTCATCTGGGCTTGATTAGCGTCATAGTTTGTCCAGACTACATGCAGATAAGGTATTCCGGTCTCTGAGTCGACCATAATATTCTCAGCAGTCAACTCCGAGAAGCACCTGATATTAGTTCTAGGGTCCGGCATAAGCGCCAGCACACGCCTCATTAGCTTCTGGGCTTGTTGAGTCAGAGCAACATGCTGACAATATGGATAGATAGGAGATGCTATTGTCCTGGTTATGGGAATCCCCATGACATACTGAGACAGCTGAACAAGCATACTCCCTGCTCGACAATAGACGTTACCTGAATATGTGAAAAATGCATAATACATCAAAAACCAACAAAACCAGTACAAACATAACTGAAAATCGTCAAAACGCAAATATGCTGGTGATCATAAGGGCGTGCAATGTCATTAAGCTAGCAGCAGGCAGCACGATAAACTAACGGCATATTTTGCTCCTAATAATCAAAACCGTATCATACATCCGTTGCTACTTTGTACATACTGCAGATTTACAGAGACCGAAGCAGAGCAGTTGTGCTGATCAATCATGGGGGAGGTTTCAGCTTAACCTGGTGTGCCTGTGGTGCTAGTGTAGCCTTCATTTTGACACTGATTGGTGGCAGAAACGTAACATACATGGCTAATGTCACATTGTTATTGAGGATCCATACACAGCAAGCTATAGGTTTTTAATGCGCTGAAAATACAGGACGACTACAATGGCATATCCTAGTGCAAAAGCACAACTTTGATCTGGTTACCACCTGTGCCGCGAGAAATCCGGCAAGAGATCGCCGGGGAAGAGTGCTCGCTGAAGCAAGCAGCAGAACAGAGATCAGCAACGGCCTTCTTCAAAACCAGAGCAAGATACCTTCTGGAGGTACGTAGCCACGCTCATCAGAGACAGGCCCTCTGAACGTTGAAGACAAAAAGGCTGCGAAGATCGGTTGCAGGTGGAAGAGTAAATGGCACTGGCGGTCACACAACTCGTCCGCTATGTGCACTTAAGTCACATAACTGGAGAACGTGATTTTTTGATCACACAACTGGACTTTTGGTGCACGCAGGTCACAAACCCCACATGTCAGTCCGTTTTCCGTTGCAGGAGTGCTGACGTGGACACGTAATTTTGCAGAAAACCCCCTGTATTTTGGGACATTTCGCAAAAAACCCCAATTTGGGTCCAATTACAGGGAGTTTTCTGCAAAATGTCCAAAAATACAAGGGGTTTTCTGCAAAATTTGCAACGGAAAACGGACTGACATGTAGGGTTTGTGACCTGCGTGCACCCAAAGTCCAGTTGTGTGACCAAAAAATCACGTTCTCCAGTTGTGTGACTTAAGTGCACATAGCGGACGAGTTGTGTGACCGCCAGTGCCATTTACTCCAGGTGGAAGGTGACGAGCCTCACATTTGAGCCGAGAGTAGCCGGAAAAAGGCTGCGAAAGAAGGAAGGAGCGTTTGGGAGGCGAATTTGGAGAAATGGCATCGCCGGAGAGCGGCCGCGTTGATGGAGAAGATTTCTCGAGAATTGCAGGAATGGCCACCAGGTGAAATGCAAAATATGTTCTCAAGCGCCTGACAAGGGAATGTGCTTTGCGCTGTGCAAATAGTCAGTTGGTCAAATATAAGTATGGAACAGTCGCTTAGGGTTCAAGAGAGGGAAGAAGGCAAGGATATGTAATTCGGGACACTTGTTGCGCCAAGTTTCTAGTTTGGTCAAAAATACCCAACTAACTAAAGCAGTTACCGAGATTATCGTGCCAAGCGGGGGTCCTAGTCAGCGTAGGATATGTCGTTTAGCAGCGGGGATCTGTCGTACCCCCCAAGGCCTCAATAAACTAAACGAACTGCATACTTTGCTGCTAACAATATAAACCATAGCAATAACATGCATCTCTTTCTAATTCCTGCAAACTGCAGATTTATAGTAGAACAGCAGACACCAAAATCGACAACATGTGTGGTCATACGACACTAGTGCAAGAGAAAATAAAATGATCTACTCACCACCAAAGAGGAGTGCTTGCTGAAGAAGAACACTCAGCGGAGGCCTTCTTTTACCTCGCAGAAAATGAAAATAAAAAGCAGAGCGAAACAGAGATTTTCGTAATTTCTAATGGTACACGGCTGGCTCTCCGAAAGATGCGCTCACCGTACAAAGCCGCGGAAGGTCGCTTGCAGGCCTGGCGTTGAACACCAGCGATGCGGGCTCGCAAGTGACCCGAGAAAAAGGTGCGAGATGCAGGTTTTCGTCAAAATTACCGGAATGTACTCGCCGAAGCAGAAGAGCGCCCGCCTTGCTGGAGCCGCAGTTCAGTGGAACGGACAGTCTTATAGGCCGCCGTGGAGCGTTTGAGCCGTTGGATCAGAATCTAAGGGTCTCGTTGGAGCAGATGGAGATTCAAGTGGGTGGATGATCAGATTCGTCAATGGCCAAGTGCACACCGTGATATATATTTCGTTCAAACAATCACCCTCGACGAAGATGGGTCGTTTGGCCGGTGGTCTGCCGGATGCTGGACCCGCATATCAGTGACAGTCAGAGGATTTTGTGTCGCGAGGTCTTTCGGGTAATTCCACCTGCGGGCTGCGCTCTTTAATTATTGAAAAAGGTTGTTGTGCCAAGGAAACTTTCTTACTCCTTGCATCCGGACATATATGTATGTACTACGTGTTTATTGCTACTCCTACGTGTTTCTGACCTATTCGCGAGTTTATTCCTTTTCTTTCCAGCAGGTTTGGTAACGTCGTTTTCAGGTGATGAGCTTGTACGATCGTGCTGACTTGTTGAGAGGATCATCGCAACTTGCCTAATAACTTACTAAGACCTACGGCGGATGTGTGCCATTACCGACTTTTTACAGCCTGACATGATCTATACTACATACTACATTACTACTGCTGTTTGGTGTGAGAGGTAGGAGTATATCTGGTCCACCAATTAATATTTAGCCCAACCCGATAGGAAAGAGCGCTTCTGTTTAATCTTCTTGTCCAAACCAAAAACATCTCGGTGACTAGTATGGCACAGAGTAAAATCCTTCATCATTGGTACTTGAACTTGTCAAACGAAATCAGTTCGGTCATCGTACACTGGGAATATGATTTTACGGTCATTGAAGACGTGTCGGAGCGTCATTACGGTCAATGCGCCAGACGGGGCGATGCATTGGCTGACGTGGCGACGGGAGGTGGATAGGGGGTGACGCATTCCAGCTCTGGTGGTTGTGATAGGGGCTATGCCACCGCAACAGCGGCCAAAAGGCGCACCCTCTCCCGTCTACAATAAGCCCGCTTCCTTGGCTACTCCATGCTCAGAGTCGGCCCAAATCCATGGATTTTATCTGTAGATTTAGTGTTATATATGGAGGTTGATTTCTCGTTCTATAAGGTTAGCGATACGGTTTCTTTAGGGTTTTTGCAGGGGATTTGGGTGCGACACGGGAGGGGTTTGTGGTAGAGTTAAGCTGTGATTTATTCAAGGCTGCAGTAGGTTATGATGCATTAGTATTGACTGCACCGCAGATGTTCATGGTTTCGGTACACATGTCGCTGCCTCGTCCTCCTGAAGCTGCAACTATTGGCCTTAGATGTACGCCCTAGCTTGCTCCCTGTCGAGCTATCTATGTTTCACTGCTTTGTATTGTGCCCTAGTGGTCCTATGTAAAACTTTAAGTTGACAGCCTCAATAGTTCATATCGTTGTAATACTGGCCTTAGGGCTATATTAATTTAAATTCGGGCACGTGGTGCCTTCTATCTAAAAAAACATCCCCTCCATATCCTACCCCTTAGGTGTAAACTCTGCAGAAACTCTTCGAGCGTTGGTTTAGGCCCTGCCTTCTACCGTTGCTCTGCTAGCCTCACCCTTCTTCCCAGCTGTCTCCATGGCCACGGTCCAATCTAGCCCTAGATGAGAAAACTACCACCAAGACAGGGCAGCCAAACGAAATCGACCCCTTGGTCAACCCGAGTGGAGTCCTCATCGGGGAGAGAAGACGGATCGATTAATGTGGAGAGCAAGCCCCCGCCAGCGATCGCCGATCATCGACAGGGTAGTGGAAACCCTAGTCGCCCGAGCCGCTTAGGTAGCAACCACGACTTATGCATGTCAACCTTTTGTACTCCCTCCGATTCGTTAAAAGTGTTGTGGAAAACAATACAACCAGTACAACTTGTAAGTATAACTTCCGACTGTTTTTTTATCCGAGGGAGTAGAATATTCTTTATCAGCTGGCAGCAGGCCTGATTGAGCTGCCAACCTTTTTAACTGGTAGTGGTAGGCCTATTAGCCCATTACATCTTCCCCTAAACGAAGCCCACTATATCTCCACCAGTCAGTTCGAGAAAAAACGAAAATGTTCATCTGAATTTCGAAACAGAGAAGCGGACACACACACACTCCGCTCGCCGCCGCCACCGCCGCCGACCGGAGCCGGAGATGAAGAAGATCTTCGGCGCCAGGAAGAGCAAGGACCCGCCCCCCACCATCCAGGACGCCACCAACCAGGTCAGCCCTCCTCCCCTTCCCTTCCCCGCGTCCACAAATAGGTTCCCTCCATCTCAATCCCCAGAAATCCAATGCTTCTCTGCTCTGATTGCTTGGGCAGATAAACAAGAGGGGGGAGAGCGTGGATGAGAAGATCAGGAAGCTGGACGAGGAGCTGGCCAGGTACAAGGAGCAGATCCGCCGGACCCGGCCGGGGCCCTCGCAGGAGGCCATCAAGGCCCGCGCCATCAGGCTGCTCAAGCACAAGCGCATGTACGAGGAGCAGCGCAACATGCTCTACAACCAGACCTACAACCTCGACCAGGTCGGCTTCGCCGCCGACGGCCTCAAGGACTCCCAGCAGACTGTATGTGTGCCCACTAAAGCTTTATCCTAGGACACAGTTCAGAATGTCGAATGATTTTTCCTTGTGTGTGTGTGTCCAGATGAATGCGATGAAGGCAGCGAACAAGGAGCTCAAGGGGATGATGAAAACCGTCAAGATCGAGGACATCGATGTATGTCGTTCAGCTTTTGTTAATTAGTTGCTGTGACTGCTCCCTATTTTGTACCATGTGTGGTCTGTGAGGTTTTCTGCTACTGCCATTTGAGTATTCCCTGTTCAAAGTTTTCCTTTCTTCATATGTATGATGTGTATCCCTCTAAGTTAGTGTCAATAGCTCTCCGGTGTGCTATTATAGCAGTAACCATTGTTGACTTGCAAAGCCCCAAGCCTTAGCTCAATAATATATTGTAGTGAGATGGGCAATGGAAAGTACTATTCTCGATAGGCCTACTGTCTAATGTGGTATATCAGAAACTTAGGATCTTACTTAATTCAGAGTCCATGCTTGCGATTGACTAATTTGGGATCACATTCCCAGCCGTATCCATGAGCTACATGAAGAGCCATATATACAGAACATGTATTCTCCCTTTTCTTCTGTTCATGTGGCTAGAATATTGAATTGACAATCACTCTTGTGTATCCTACATCCTACCGCCATCAATTTTTTTTTAAAGTGCATATGATGTGATCAAAGAGCCATGGCCATGCTAAAGTTTGGTAACCATGCCAATAGGCAATAAGGACTAACTTCTTAGTGGTGCTACCAAAAAAAGTGGCAGAGTTAGTTATGGATTAAGAAAAACATGCCTAAGTATCCACACTGGGATGTACAACTAAATGCAACGGTGAACAGCCTTAAATAATTTCCTTTAGATTTTGTTGGTTACTGACTTACTCACCCTTCTTCAATTGATGGTAACATAAGTTTCTTTACTCGTGGACTGTAATTTGTAGAATATGCAAGATGAAATGACGGATCTGATGGACGTGAGCAATGAAATACAAGAATCGCTTGGTAGAAGCTACAACATCCCTGATGACGTCGATGAGGAAGAGCTAATGGGAGGTACAGAAGCTGTATATTTTCAGCTAGACTAAGCTAGACTATGCTAATGCTGTAATCTTAGATGGATTTATTGCTCTTTTGGTGGTTGGCCCTTACCTCTTCATGGATGGTTATAGACTATAACAACACATCTCTGTGTCATTAATAGCTTAGGCTCATTTCTTTGGCATTTGTCCCAGGCATGTCTCTATCTCTTTTGGGGGGCCATTGCCATTGCAGTGTGGGATATTTTCCTCGATATACTGTCCTCATTTTTTGTATTGAAATTTGCAGAGATGGATGCTCTGGAAGCTGACATGGAGTTTGAGTCTGCTGCAGTCCCGTCGTATCTTCAGCCAGACGAGAAACCCGATCTTAACTTGCCCGCTGCACCGACTTATCCTTCAGCAGTTCCAGTAAACAGGCACCAGGTAAGTGAATTCCATGTGCATCTACCATGTCGCAGCAGAATGCAGTTTGCACAGTATTCTTTACTTGGCATTATCTTATTCTGAATTATTGGTGTTTCTTTCCCTGGGAATGGATTGACATGATAAAAACAATGCATGGGTTCTGAAATCCAAACTCAGTGTTTAGTAACTATTACCAATTTATGCCTGTGTTTCTCGCATTTGTAGTTTGTGACTTTTTACCTGGTAGGACAATGTTGCATGATTTGCTACAGTTCACCGACAACTAAGCGGCCATGTTAATTTGCGATGAATCATTTATTTTGTTATCTGGTGCAGGAGGACGAGCTAGGACTGCCAGCGGTACCTCGAGCTTCACTCCGTAGTTAGAATTATTTTCCGTTCCTTGTTAGTGTTACCTTGTTGTTAAGGTGAAGTTGAGAAGGCTTTCGTCTTGTGCTTGAGCAACCCGTCCGTGTAAGCCATTTGTACTGCCTTTGATGATGGATAATCTGTTGTGGCAACATTGTTCGTGATGGTTGTTTAACTTGGTTGTTCGCCGCAAGTTGTTGAAAGCAGAAAATAGCAAAGCTTGCATTGTCCCTATCATTTTTTATCCTGTGCACATTTTCCCCATTTGTAACAAAAAATGGAGTCATGATAAGTATGGAGACGGGGGCAGAAATATCTTAAGAATGGTACAAAATCAGGCACAGCTCTCAGTGAGGTAGACAGCCAATTGGAGGATAGCACATGGGCCATGGCCCCAGTGTTATCCAAACTGGACACACTCGTAGCAGTAGTATATAAGCAACCCCTGCTTAGCCTCTGATCGTCAGGCTAACACATCACAACCTAGTATTCCAGATAGACAGACAGAAGCAGATCAGGATCAGACTATCTATACGAAGATGCAGGCTGCCACTGGTTTGCTGGCCGTGCTGCCTGTTGCTGCAGGGGGCAGAAGGCTGGTGGCGAGGAGGAGGAGCATCGTCTTTGCCGGCACGAGGAGGCTGGTTGGCGGTGCCGTTCGTTCAGCGGCCACAGGGGCGGCGGAGGGGGACTACAGCTCTGACGTCTCGTACGTTTCCCTCCCACTATGTGGTTTGAGCTTGAACTGAACTGAACTGGACTGATGGTGCAAATTCTTTGAGAGGTGCAGGGTGTTTCCCATGGAGGCGTGCGACCTGGTCGGCGGCGAGGCGTGCGAGGCGGCGGAGATGTACCCGGAGACCAAGCTCGAGAGCGCGCCTGCTGTCGCTGCAACCAGGGCGCCGGAGGAGGTGGAGAGGGAGTACCTATCCTACGACGGGGCTAAAACGTAAGCAACCATACATATGCACAGAAAAGGATCGTGTTTTGGTTTGGCAACATCTTTCTGCGAGCGAACTGATCAGATCTGGATGGCGGAAAATAATAATGCAGGGTGTTTCCGGGCGAGGCGTGCGACGATCTCGGGGGCGAGTTCTGCGAGGCGCCCTACCAGACGGGAGTCTCCAAGGAGTAAAGCCGTTTAGGAGTTAGCTCTCCATTGCTTCGACCAATCTGCTTGTACGTGGTGATGTATGAAGCTTCTGTAGACCAAAAATGGTTGAAACTTGTAAGGAGAGATGTACATGTGATGTGAATAAGTAACAAGCAATTTGTCAGTCACATCTGTTGGTCTTTATTCCCTGCCTGGACGTGAAAACATTATCTACAATACTATACAAGGATCTTATAAGAAAAAAACGTTTTCTACAATACTATACAAGGATGAATGATCGTATATAAAACCTTAGGGACAGATTAAGAACCAGGATCGACCTAGCTAATAGCAAAATATGTTTACCAAATTAGTTTACCACCAGCAGGTTCTAGCGCTCCCCCATGTGTTCTAGTGTCCGAGTCCGCATCCAATTCCAACATCGATGGAGCAGTATATTTGTACTACAACACACGGCGATCGATCGATCGATCGAGAAACGCAAGCAAAATTGACGGCCGGACAGGCACACGCGGTACAATCACACCAAGTTTCGAGGTAACCAAACTACTGATCGATCCATCCATGGACGCCGCGGCGACAGCAGTCAACTTCGACCTCGACGACGTCATTGGGCGCCGCCGAGGACCCGCCGAGCACGCCGCCCGCACGCTTGCCGCTGGACCTCGCGGAGATCCGCCACCTCTGCGCGGCCGCCAAGGAGCTCCTCCATGGACTGCAGTATATACAATGCATTTACCTGAGATTATACAAAGGCCGGTCTCAACTTGATCCTTCGGGTGAATGATAATTGGAACTACACATTGCTAACTGAAACCGACTTCGCAATGAAAGAAGGCCGATTCTGCAAATACGACAAGTAACAAGCAGCCAAGCAGAGCAAACATCATACAACAACACAGGGGGTCAGAGGAGATAACTACTTAAACATACAAAGAGTTTTCTTCCAACCAAACAAATAAAAGAGCTGAGTCGCAAAACAAACAAAAATGATACCATAGGATAGGAAGTCTTATTCATGAAACAAAGACCGGTTGTAAGCAATTATGGTACCATAGGGATAAGATCGACTCCCATCTCTCATACGACTACCTGCTCTAGTTTCATAACATCCTAATTAAACCACTACGAGCAATATCAAACATGATTAGAATAGAACTGCTACTAAGGAAATGCAGCTCTGTTGTTCTTTGATGGAGCCCTTGTCACTGACATCCAAAAGCTTCCTCATACCCTTCTTCTTCACATGGCATTTCTAGTTGAGAGAAAATAGAAAAAGGATCAGTATGGAGATAAAAAGCACAACCATATTCTTTTAGCGACTTAAGAATGAAAAATATCAGATGGGTTGACAAGACAAGTGTCTACCAAAATAACAATCAAATGTTATGTGCCCCAGACAACTTTGTCCAGGAATATAATTATTTTCCAAAAAACCAGATCAATGTAGGCTAAATGCATTCCTGTCTCGGATGGACATATTTCCATTCTCTAGTTTGTATATCAATAAAACATAACTCTGACCGTGCAAGAACAAATGCCAAAAAAAAAAATCTGCCCAATATTAGGTTGGAGCAGCCACTTGTCATACTAAAGGAAAACTTTCACAGTGATATATCTGGATGACAAACCATGCATAAGCTCAAGCGTACCAAGTAGAATTTACACTACACTTCTGTTTGATAGAAAAAAATAAACAAATCATTTTTCAGAACGAGACCACAAATTGCTTTTATGCTACAAAATGGGGAGAAGAGCAATTTCCTGAAGCATGATGTCTGGTTCCAACACAAACTTTAACAAAAGTAACCAGTGCCCACAGTCAAGGTAACCTATTATGACCAGAAGTAAACACGTTGTAATATAACCCCAGTACACAAGTGATTCAAAACATCTTAAAGCGAGCATCATATCTAATGTCGCTTAACTGGTAATGTTAAAATAACCTAGTGAATCAGTAATATACTTAACAGTACCGAACTATACCAAATAGTTCAATGGACAGTGAACATCACAAAACTATGTAACCTCAACAAAAGCATTATACAGATAATTATAAGGCAAAAGGACAAACCTTGAAGGATCATCCTTGAGTGCAGGAAATGTGGGGGGGGGGGGGGGGGGCAGATCATCGTAAAAGGATAGATTTCTAATCCCAGCTGAAACAGTTTACGCAGTGTCCTGCTCGTGACATCCAGATAGAATGTGCCTCCACACATTGTCAAGAACACAACCTCAGCATTACCCCCACTTGGCTTATAACGGGAAAATCAATTAGCTCATCCTCAAGTGTGTGATCTAGAACCCCCAAACTAGCACACATCTCATGCAAACAAATGGTATCGATCAGGAACCAGTTGTCCTCCTTGAGGAGCCAGATGAGAAGTTTAAACTCCTTGACAGGGACATGGATGATGAGATATACACTCGAAGCATCATCGGCACGTGACAAGATGGTGTGACGAAAGTAGTACCTCACTCCTTGTGGGAGCTGAATACTGGCACTTGAGGCCGTCAGGTCCAAGACAAAAATCTCATCACCGCAGGTGGACGACGCCATGTATAATTTTATTGCCGACAACCACAGGTCTTGGTTGCGCAATCGGATGATGCAGCTGGCTTGTGAACGAGGTATGCATGCACCAGAGACCATCTTGCAATGTATATACATGCACAACGCTCTTTCTTGTCTCTATTGTGAACTCTTGCCACAGAGACAAACAAATGCAGGACAGGCCACCTTCTTCATCTTTAGAGAGAATTGTTGTAAAGCCTTCGCCCTTGGCTCTTGGGAGTGGTGGGAGGATGTCCATGCTTCTCTCAGGGCACAGTGGGCGGTGCACTGCACAGGACAAGATGTGTCGAGTCAAGACGTTGCCGTTCCGACAGTCCATGATACAGGCTTTGCCATGGCCATGGGCACCGACACGCAAACTCTCTACGCGGCGGATGACTGCGGCGAGCTCTGGCGGCTGAGACAGCCTCGGGACGAAACGTGAAGATCTGGCTGCTCCGACGAAACCTTCCCCTCGGAGACGTAGTAGCCGAGGAGGCGGGGCGGGTGGAGCTTGCGGAATTGGCTTAAGAACTTGCGGTCGGAGGCGTGGTGGAGCCAGCGCTTGCAGAAGAGGGTGGCGCTGACGAGAGTGGTGGGGAAGTTTAGTGTTCCTGTTTTTCTTTCTCTATCTTTGATCTGCTTTGTAAGAGGGTCACCTCATCACGTGTATTGATTCGGCCGTGTGGCTTTATTTATAAAACGGGGCGAAAGCCTATTTCTTCGGACGAGAGTGGTGGGGAAGCCGACGCGGAGGAGGATCTCGATGAGTAGGTCGTCGTCGTCGAGAACCTTGGATACCACGGCCAACACCGGTGTAGGGGCATGCTGCTGTGGCTCGCCATCCACGCATTGCCTCTGCTCTGGATCGACCCTGGAAAAATCGGCAGCCAACCGGCGTCAATTTCGCAGTGGACAATTTCTCCACCCGTCCAGTAGAACACGGTACAGATAAAAACTGGCAAACTGCGCGAGATGAAATGGAATACAGTATGGAGGGGTGACCGACAGAAGAGATGGGGAGTTGGGATCTTACAGTTTTTTTTTTTTTTGAAACGAGGCAAAATCTTTGCCTTTCATATTGATATAGTAGAAGCAAACATGATACTGAAGCCAAAAGAAAAAAGCCATACAGGTCATGGCCTACTAAACAAGAGAAAAGTATCCCGCGAGGATCGGATCTTACAGTTGGGGAATCTCCTCGGCATCATCCATCATCTCTATCTTCCCCCTCAACTGAGATCCTCCCTCTGACCAATAAATGCCACACAAAAGTAGTAGACGTATGCTAGGGTTTCCCGGCAGAGAAGGAATGGAAAGAAATTGGGACTGGACGGAAAGGAGAAGAGATCTCACATCAAACCAGGAGAGGGAGACGGAGCTTCGCCTCCGCGGACGGGCTCGGGTCCCCGGCGAACTCGCGGCGCCCTTCTCTGTTCCAGTCAGGCGTTGGGACGGAGGAGAGCAACTGCTGTTTGCGCCGACGAAGTGGAGTGCAGGCATCGGATGCGTCGCCTAGCCAGACAATGAAGTCGCGGTAGAGTCCTGCCGATTGAGGCCGATTGAGCTGATCGGAGTGGCCTAGTGGGTCGTCTCTACCGAGCATTGAGAACCCGGCCCAGTGCAGAGCAAGAAGCACACGGCCGCGCGGCCGCACTGGATTAAAACATTAATCGCACAAGTCTGCAAATTCTCAAAAAAAAAGGTGCATTTTAAGCATTCTTTTTTTTTTTTTTACTTTTTGGGTAGGATAGGTAGGGAACTCCGCCTATACAATTTTAATGTAACACTTGTTATCGCATAGCCGGTCTCAAGCCCGGGAAAAGGAGGAGAAACTATGCATATGCGCTCATAGATGGTTACATGACTAATAAACGGACATTGAGCATGCAAGAAACATTAGGTAGAAACTATTGTCTATTAGTCTCATAAGAAATGTGTATTCTTATATTTCAAAGTTGGTGGTTACGAGCATCATTTGTGGATTTTTGAATCATTTCATCTAATCATTATTAGCCAACCTATACATTCTTTAACATGTTCTTAATCTCTTCCGGTCAATTGCCTCAATCATTTCTATACATAATCGGAATGTCTGAGTTGTCTTGTGCCCTGGCATATATTTTAGTTTTTTTCCTAATTATCCATTGTAATACAACAATACTGTTGATCTATCTGCAGTGTACATTTCTAGCTGGTCTATGTATTTGCAGCAGCCAGCAACTGAAATAGTGGCAACCCAGCTTGTTGCTTGGCAATGCTGGTAGAGTGATCCCAACATTTTCCATCTGAAGAGGTCTTACTCACCAATACAGATCGGGCAATCACATACGGTTAAAATCGCTCATCACACACAATTTATGACTCCCTCGCAACCTGTGGGCGATGGCGTTGATGATTACACATGGTGCGATTTGGTAGAACGCACTTTGACCACTAATTTAGTCAACAAAAAATAAATATTAGATCACGAAAAATGATATTATTAAAAACTTCTTTTCAATATAAATCCGCTGGTCATATAATTTATATTTTGTTGTTAAAATATAATGGTCAAACTTTTTCTTGAACTACGTTTGTGCCTTATAAACTGTGATGGAGGGACTAAATTCAGCCGTCGTATTAAACAAACATTGAAGATACAGGTCTTCGGGCATAATGGAACCACACTACCTGCTAGTGCAAAACATAGCAGCTGCATACGGCTCTTGGGGCCTTGGGGGGCAACAAATGGAACCACACTCTGCAGCGTGCTATTGTTCATGTCAAGAGTGATAAGCCATGACTTGGGATGCCCTAGCCTAGCTTCACCGTTGCCAGCAGGTAAACAACACCATCGTCACCCAAGCTCGGACATGGGTCAGACACCACTAGCTTCTGCAAGGCCACCGTCGTTGCAGCTGCCACCTCACCGTGCTCCTGTGATGGCGGCAGCAGCAGCAACCCACCGGATTGCGAATTGGTCGTGACCTTGGAAGCTCGGACCATGGCGTCCTCGCGCCAATCCTCGTATAAGCAGCTCATCTTGCTGTTGCTGTAAGTGGTGATCGTCCAGTCGTGCACCATCACTGTTGGGAGCCCAGTTTCTTCATCCCTGACCTTCATGAGTTCAGTGACGCTGAGATCCAGTTCCACAAACTTGAGACGGCCATTGACGAAGGCAACACCACGACAATCCCTCCCACGCCCAAAAACATATCCCCGACCGTCGTTTCCCATGATGTGATCCATCGGCAGCGACACCGGCATGGTACGGAGCGTCGGCTTCTCGCTGAGAACATCGCAGAGCATGATGCCGCGCCAGAGGTCGACCCAGCCAATGGTGCCGTATTCACCACCGATTATGATCACGTTGGACGTCAAATGGCCAGAGAGATCAGCAATGCGATCTTGTACGTGTGCATTGCTGCTAGGGAACTTCTTCGGTGGCCCCTCGACCGGCAGCTTCATGGAGGTCCAGCTGGGTGCCTTGTGGTGGAACAGCAGGAGCTCAAACTTGTCGAAACAGGGCGGGCAGGGAACCAGGGCGGCGACGGTGAAGCCTCCGTTTCCACGGGGAAGAATACGAGCTGACGCTCATTGAAGAGGGTAAGCGGGCGGGGGAGGAGCTCGAGCACAGCCCGATCGGGTTCGGCACGGTAGACGAAGTACTCGCGCCACGGCAGAGAGAAGGGGCGGCGGATCGGGAGACTCCCGTTGTAGATGGCCACGCGGAACAGGACGAGGTCGCCGGCCATGCCCAGGACACGGGGGTTTTCGATGTCCTTGGCGTCGGGACTCGGGACAATGCACGCACAGCCTGGAGGTTTGTGGTGGGCGGTTGGGGAAGAAGGTCGCCTTGATGCTCAATCGCTTCTTTGTATGGCCGATGGCGGTCCTCTCGTTGATCTCATCGGCGAGGTAGCCTTCGGAGCCGGTGAGGATCCACGAGGGACGGCCGGCGGCGGAGGTGGACATCGGGGTTTGATTTGGTCTTGGTGTTCTGATGGCGGCGGACGTTACGGGGTGGACGGCACTGCTCGCCCGTTTTTGAGATTCAGAGTGCCCTATATGATCGATCCTCGTAATTTGTGTGTAATTTCTTTTCACTGGAAGATCTCGAATATTGCTTGTTCCTTATAGAATTTATATTTTATAATTTCTGTAGTCAGCTCATGTATCTCTACCATGTACCGTTCGCTACTATAATATATCATGATATTGATTGTCAAAAAATGGTTATGTTTCTGCAGCTAGGGCTTAGTCTCGAGACTTCTATCCGAGCATCGAATAAACAAACAGCCTTTTATTTTAGGGATTATCTAACCGTCAGCTAGCTAAAAATACAATTGGCCATCAGACACCTTTATCTTCAGTATTTTCCTTTCTTTGATTTGACCGCGTTCCATTTCAATTTCAGTCGATCAGTTCCAGAAAACCAGTTATATAAGTTTAGTCTGGGTTTTTTTCTACAACCAGTTCAGTCCGGTCTGTTAAAAAAAATACCAATTCAGTTTCGTTTCATTCTCATGTAGATAACTTTTGACAAGGTTTTACTGAACAATTGTTAGTAGTCACCCACAACACGAGAGAGAAAGAAAACAATTCCCATTTCAAGTGAGCCGGATTGCCAACGCATGCCCTCACCAAACGAAGATAACCCTAACACTGAATCCGACCTAGTCACACTGCGGCCATGGCTGTTGCGTGACAGCGCCACGAAGATCGAGGCCTGACGCTACGAGATGCTGTGAGGGGTCGGGAGAGGGCGACATGGAGTCCCCGGTCTCGAAATACCGCCATCGATCCGCATTGGCTATAGCTCGAACTTCAAGTATGGCGGCAACCTGGGTGACGTGCCGTCCTCAAAATGGCTGTGGTCATCGTCATATTCATCCTTGTAATCTAGGGAGCACGCAGTGCTGGTCTACGTGAGGATGGTGGACTCGTTGCCACACCGCTTCTTCCTCCTCATCCTTGCGCCCTCCCCACCCGTGCATGGTTTCTGTGATTCGGTTCAAGATCAGGACAGCCTTGTACTTGATCCCATCTGTTGTCATGCAACAATAGTGTGTTAGCCGTAATGTCTCCAAAAAACAGCGAATATGAATGTGTCTCAAAGATCTTGCAATGTTACCGATTCACTGAAATACATTCGTTCCGTGCGCCCCAACAAGAATGGCTCGCGGGAATGAAGCAAGCGACGAGGTGGACCGTCTAGGATGCTCGGTGGAGCTCGGGGTGGTAGGAGACGGGCGCTAGCTGACGGTGTTCGGGAGCTCGAGTCCGTGGAAAGTAGTACATGACGTAGGGCTGGATCGTGTAGAGCGCAGCGAAAATTGCGTGTGTGCGTGAGACATGGGCGCCGTCGGCACGAGGAAGGGCTAGACCATGCGCATCACGGGGCGGCCGCGCGTGGCGAGGCCACTAACGAGGCCACAACGCGGGAGTAATCCTTCTAGAGTTTGTGTCGTGCACCACGAGATTGAAGCCCTCGTCAAAGACGTCAGAGCAGGGGCGGCGACGTCGAGGGTTGCTAGGGAGGGGAACATGAGCCGGTGCCCTCAGATGGCAGTGGAGAAGTGACTCAGATGATTATTATTTTAGATATTGGGCTAGTAGGTGGGAGCCGCTATCAATTTGGTGTCAATTTTCTCCCTAAACCGATAGATTTATATGACCGAAAAATGTAAAGTGGTAGGAAATGGTAAATTCGACCACCAAAGTTGTAGTTTTCTGGTTTTATTAACTCCATCCAATATGAACAACCTGCGCGATTGATAGTTAGCAATGACAAGACGTCTGAGATCGATCCGAATTCGCAATTAGCCAAGTGACAAATCTTTTGCGAATCTTGCGAAAAGTCCTTATTCGCAGTTACCTAATTTATTACATGGCCTGTCCGTCCGATCACCCGATTCCCGATCCAACGGTGACCGCCACACGGAAGCATTCCATCTTCCCACAAGAGGACACCCAAGAATCTTGTTCGCGTTGAGCCGCCGCAGACCTCCCTTTCCCTCGCTCGCGCAGGCGATTCCTCAAATCCCCAGCACCATCTCCCCCTCCCTCGATCGTATCCTCCCACCCGCCGCGCCCCGGATCGATCGACGATGACGCTGGGCAGCTCCGGCGCCGGATCGAGTGTCGTCGGTGAGCAATTCCCACCCTCCTTTCTGCTCTAGTTTCTTGTCTACTTCTCCTGATCGTGCGCGATCTGGTCTCGCCTCGCGCTCCGGCCCGATCCGGCCGTTCACGGCCTGATGCGGCTTGAGCCAGGACGTGCATCTCAGGGGAGGCATGTGAGGAATTTGGTCGCGAGTGACCAGGCGACGCCGACGCCGACGCCGACGCGCGGATTATTTAGGGGGCGATAATTGCTAGGCGCGTGATTGGATGCCGTATAGATCTCCCTGTTCAAGGATCGCCTGATAAGTCTGGCTGGCGATGTGATTGATTGCATGGCGCGCTTTTATGGTTGGCTGCCGTCCTGCCGATATGGTTGACGATGGCATCGCACGAGAAGACAGTGTTGGATTTGCTGTTTTCTGTTCCACCAATAACCGGTTGTTTTCTAGAGAAAGGTAGGAACTGCGTAGGTGCTAGCAAATGATGCTTCAGGTCTAGGTCTTGCTCATAGCTCAAGTGAACTATTGTCTAATACTCCCTCCGTATCAAAATATAAGACTTTCTAGAAAGGCTAGAACGTCTTATATTTTGATACGGAGGGAGTAATAAGTATGGGGTGAGGGGTTATTGGTAGCATGGGATGAAGTGGTAGATTGTAAGGAAGACCTTAATCCTCACTTGACTATGGCTTGCCTTGCCTAATTGCATGTGGACACAGAATGCAGAAAATTATATGTGTCCAGTGTCCTGTATTTTCTCTTACTTCAGAAAAATAATTTTTGTATGGGTAGATGTGCAAATTATATATAGGTGGTGCTGCACTAATTGAGTAATTGGATTCTTAATCAGACATTTGAAATACGTAGGGAACTAATTGAGTAATTGGACTCTTAATCAGAATGAGGGCACGCGCCAGAGATAATCATCAGATCTATTTCAGCAATGCACACAAGTACACAGGGCACGATTTTCTCGAGACAATAATAGGTATGAAGACATGCAGTAGAAACCGCCTGCCATTGTGTTAACCTCAGACAGCAACACAAAGAGGGAAAGTAATATTTATCTTTGCGTCTTGGATATACGTACACCAATATTTGGCCATACTACTTGCACAGAGTGACCTAGACTGAGAGTACAGTGCTCAGTGTGTGCATCGAGGGCTGTGCTGTTCTTGCCTTGCCACCATGCCTATGCTGTTGCAGTGGCCTCATTATGTTGCAGTTTGGCAGTGCCCTCGTAGTTGCTGCTTATGGCGTTTTCCTTAGGTCATGGTGTATTTTGGCATCACCTAGACCTGAAGAAGACATGATAGATGAGGCCAGCAATGGCCATTGCCCCGGCCCTATCTATTTTGGCAGGCCAGCAGCTGCTGGCTGCTTCCTCTCTCTGCTCTGTTACACCTCTGCACTGCTCCATCCAGATCCAGGTCAGGGCTTCTGCATTGCTCTGGTGGCGAAGAGGGAGAGACAATGCCATCAATGAGGAAGAGGTGATTCTGGCGACAAGGATGTAGGAGGGTATTGCCAAGGAGAGACTTGTGTGCTGTTGCTGCTACCCATGTTTGTTGGCGGCTGTTGAAGGCTCTAATGCTCTCCCCGTGAGTCATGAGTGCATAGATAGGCCTGATGGGCCAAGCTAGTTCATCTCCCTATCCCTTCTGTTGTTCTTTTTCTGCCTGCTGGTTTGCTAGCCCAACAGTCCGTGGCCATTTTCTACAAAAAATATCAATTCTTCATGATCAATATATGCTTGTTTACGTTTTTGGTTGTAAGATCATGTGTCACATAGTGATGAGGTTATCTGCCTTACTCTCTGGTAGGTGGTGAGGTCACGTACCGCGCTAATGACCATGGTGTACATACTGCATGTGTCATAAATCTGTAAATGGAATGTGCAGTGTTAAGTGGTCACACATATGATTTCATTGGTACCAATGTAAAATGTCAATTGATGTTTTCCTGTTATTTAGAATACTTGGACGTGTGTTCCCTGAATTTCTTTAAAACAAGCAGAAAATCCGGTCCAGTACCAATACCATATTGCTATAGATTGATGATTTATCATTTTATGAACATAAGATTTCTTACTGTTCTGAATTCTGATAACCAATTGGGGCTGCGTAATTGCAAACGGACTAAGTCTGCTTTACTTCAGTAATTGTGTCATTTGTGCTCGCCAAAGTTCATTTAATATGTTCGTTCTTACTTAATATTTCACTAACTGAATTTTCAGTTCAGATTTCAGATCATTTACAGACTTGCAATAATTATTCTATGGAAATGTATTTAAACAAGATTTGCATGAAGATACGCTAAACTTTTACAGGCCTTGCGCAAAATCAACACATTGAATCTAGGTGTTTGGAATAAGGTGTTCCCCACCGCATGGTTTGCAGAGGGTTAACAGTTAACACATCTCGTAAAAAAAAGTGAACACATCAAACTTCCTTTGACGCTTTGTTATTATATGTTGAAGGAGAGTAATTGAAAAAAAAACTTGCATCACTGTTGGGTTTTGGTGTACACTGGGTACACTGTGAAAGGTCCAGACAGAAAACAATTCATTTTTTGTATCTTAGAAATGCTTTGAATTTGATTTTTTTTCCATTCAGATATGTTGGACCCAGCAGCTTTAACTAGACCCAGACTGTGTATGAAGGATAAAAAAATGTGCCAAGAATGATATCATTATATTAGCTAGTGCATGGAGATTATGAAAGTTAGTTTTCCTATCAGAGCTTCTGTTGCATATACCAAGGTTAAATTTTTATCTGTCTAGATGACTTTTTTTACTGAATTTGTACCGCTCACAAGTCACAAGGATTGCTGCTGATTCCTTGATACTTTTTGTTCCATCGTGGGAAAATGAACTGACCTTACATATTTGGTCAACTAATTTAAGTTTTTATGGAGGTGACTAATATTTTACCATGCCTACAGTTCCTCGGAACTTCAGGCTGCTAGAAGAGCTTGAGCGTGGGGAGAAGGGCATTGGAGATGGAACAGTCAGCTATGGAATGGATGACGCAGATGACATCTACATGCGGTCATGGACTGGCACCATTATTGGTCCTCACAATGTGAGTCGTGGTTTCATTACTCTTCAGTCAGTCACACATATTTTCCATGAAAGTAGCAAAACGAAAAAACTGCCCACATCACTATTTTTCACGCATTCATGGTTCTATTTGTGGGAATGGCTAGTACCAGTAGACACAACATCTGCAGGAATTAGTATAACTACCATGGTTTCCATGTAGAGACAAATTGTAGTTTTTCAGGTAGCTCCCAGTTTACGCATGCTTAGGAAATCACTTCTTATTGTATCCTATAATCTGCAGAAGATTGCTCCAAGAAATGTTCCAACGTTGCTCCTCTTGTGTTTCTTCTTTCAGCTATTACCATGCATATAGTTTAAAATCTTGTATCGTACACAACCTTGCAGACTGTCCATGAGGGTCGCATCTACCAGCTGAAGCTGTTCTGTGACAAGGACTACCCAGAGAAGGCACCATCTGTTAGATTTCATTCAAGAATCAACATGGGATGTGTTAATCACGAGACTGGAGCGGTACTCTCTCTCTACATCCATGCATATGCATAGAAGATAAGTTTCGTTGATGCTTAGGCGGTTCTTCTGATGCATATATTCATTTCGCTGCAGGTTGATCCGAAGAAGTTCAGTGTGCTAGCAAACTGGCAGCGCGAGTACACGATGGAACATGTCTTAACCCAGCTGAAGAAAGATATGGCAGCCGCCCAGAACCGCAAGTTGGTTCAGCCTCCAGAAGGGACATTCTTCTAGCAGCGTGTGTTTGCCCCATCTCCAGTTTCAACAGCAGCGATCTATATCACTCCATGGGATTTGAATTGTAGATTCAGCACCTGATGCCTGCAGAGCTTTTCCCAGTTCTATTGTGATTGGCCAAACTGTGTTCCTTGCGATTGCCGTTATGGAGATGGAATGAAACATGTACCAGTTTGCCAATTCGGTGGTATTAAGGTCTGTAATTCAAGAAACTACCCGTGTCAAGGAAATATATATAATATATGTGTGCACAAGTATGTTTCCCTCTTTCTCTGTCAACGTTAGAAGTTTGCCGTTGTCAATTGTGTCGTCTGTGTGTTTTGTTGCCGGTTTTGCGCCGTTGTGATTCTAGTAACCACATCAGATGTACAGAATTCAAATCATCATTAGTACTATAACTATATAGCTACAGGATATGCTGATGATGACTCTAGTTGCGTTTTCTTGTCTTGTTCTCAATCTTTACACAGTGAAGAGTAAACTTTGATGAATATTGTATATTTGTCAGACACCAAATTGCTATAGCTAGATATTTATGTACACTCGCCCATTTTCAGAAATATTTTATTTAAAGGATATTGAGAGTGATCCAAAAGTTTCAATCTTCAAACAGAGAAAAACCTTCGGAAGGGTGGGTGATGGTGAAACAGAATAAGCTCCTGTATGGACTAAAGCAGCCACAATCTCTTAAGCGAATCCCTTCGCAAGAAGTACATGAACAATGATGATGGTTGGTCTCTGTTTATTTATACCAAAAACCCAGAGTCGGTTTATGTTGATGATTTGATCATCATTGGTAGAAAAGACGAAATAAAGAAAGCGAGCTGTAGCATGCAATCAGAGTTTGAACTTTGAAGTGAAAGGTTTGTACGGAGACAGGCTAGTGCTAATTAACTCGGTGTTAACGAGTTACCTATGTTTATGCTATCCTTTCTAGAGATACCTAAAGGGTTCTGAAAAGATTAGACTTTTATAGGTCTCGTTTCTTCTGGCAAAGTGATCAAAATAAACAGAAGTATATACTCACAAAATGGAATATGGTATGTAGACCAAAGGACCAAGGAGGTCTAGGAATCGAAGTCCTAGACATAAAAAATAAATGTTTACTAAGCAAATGGCTTTATAAACTGATGAATGAGGAAGGTGTCTGGCAAGAACTATTAAGGAACAAATATTTACAAACTAAGACACTGTCACAAGTGACAGCTAAACTACTGACTCTCAATTTTGGAAAGGTCTTATGGGGGTAAAAGACAGCTTTTTTAGCAAAGGTAGATTCGATATTGGTAATGGTGAAGCCGTACGTTTTTGGGAGGATTCCTGGTTGGGAGAAGTTCCTCTAGCTGTTCAATACCCAACGTGTATAGTGTGGTGCGCCATAAAAACGTTGTGGTGGCTCAAGTGTTAGCAAATTCCACGGTACACATTGAGTTTAGACGAAACTTGACGGGTAACAAATGGAATGCTTGGCTCCATATGCTTCAAAGGCTTATAACCATTACTCTCACTGACACCGCAGATAAGTTTGTTTGGAAGCTCACTTGCACGGTTCCTTCTCGGTAAAATCCATGTACGAAGAATATTTAAATGGTCACACCGTAAATTTACGCAAGCAGATTTGGAAACTTAAGATACCATTAAAGATTAAGATTTTTATGTGGTTCTTATATAACAAAGTTATTTTAACAAAAGATAACCTTGCTAAACGTAGTTGGAATGGGTGTAAGAAATGTGTGTTTTGTGATTCAGAGGAATCTATAGATCATTTATTTTTTACATGCCCTTTTGCACATTTTCTATGGACAATCATACATTATGCCTACAACATTAGTCCACCAGCCAATAGTACGAATATGTTCGGGAATTGGCTAAATGGGGTGGAAAAGAGCTATAAAGCACAAATTCGTGTGGGAACTTGTGCTTTACTATGGTCATTATGGAGATGTAGAAATGATATCATTTTTAACAATGCTCGCCATGCTAATTTTCTACAGGTTATTCGCATGGCTACCCACTGGATTCACGAGTGGGCGTTCCTGGTCCGAGGCGGTCGCTTTGGATATTTATTCCCGGGTACCTGGCGACTGTCTAGAAGAATTCAAGACGCTTAAGAGGATAGGCGTTTGAGAGGCCTTTCTTGTTTTGATTCTTTCAGTTTGCTGTTTTCCTTTCCATTGTATTTGCTGCTGAGATGTAAACTCTGAAATACTTTTGACGATGCAATAAAAGCCGTGTGCATCAATCGATGCAGAGGCTGGGGCTTCTCCCCTTTTCTAAAAAAAGAGAGAGTGGTCCCAAAATCCACTTTGAGATGATAAAAATCAGACAATTGCTTGCTTCAGTCTTGAAGCTCCGGTTCAGTTGGCATTGCCTGTGTTCTTGTGTTACTGTGCCTCTTTCCTCACTAGTGCATAATAATCTTGATCAATCGCCTAAACGATGTCCATGCATCCATGTGCATGGGATGGCCACCAAACGAAGGAGGCAGCCTCCTCCCCTTGCGCGCGACCACCAGCTATACCCACAATCTCGGCCACGCAGCGTATAATATAACCAGCGTCAGCGTAGCGACCTAGTGACAATTAAGGAAAGATCACCAATGTCCCGAGCGATTGCCCTCGTTGTTCTGCTGCTAGCCGCCGCCGTGGTGGCGGCGCCGCTCGCCGAGGCGACCTTCCCGGGCACCGAGGCGTTCGCCGGCGCCGGATCCGCGGTGCAGACGGTCGCCGAGAAGGCCGTCAACCCCTCCACCTTCATCATGGCGGGCAGCACCCAGAAGAAAGATTGATATCCCGGCCGCTCATCGCCGCGCGCCCGCGCATGCAATCCATTGATCAATTTGTCCGCGCGCTCGCCCACCTGGCACGGCCGGCGCTTGATCAACCCACTGCCGGTTTCGATCTGATGTGATCAATACAAGAACTGTAGGTTTCGTAGTTTTCTTTGGCATCACAATCTCTCTCTAGCCGCGGGTGGTTTTGCTGCACTGAACGCCAAATGAGAGGAGTTTACCTAAGTTGCGGGAACCTACACCCCCATTTGTGTTAGATATTTCCGGTGTATCAAAAATGAGAGGAGCTTTTCTAATCTGGGGTGTACCTATACACCCATTAATATTTTTTGTATCTCTGTTGTACAAAAAATTCCCCAAAAAATACACATTATAGTGCTAAACTTAAATATGTTGAGTTTCACGTTGATATGTTTGTTGTTTGGGGCTTTGGGAGGAACAAGATAAAGGCTGACATTTTATAAATTTAAGCGTATCTGACTTGTTAGTTTTGCATGGGCCACGTACTATCAAGTTTTCAATCGGGTCATGGACACTTTGGCAAAGATGGTTGAATTTGTTGTGCATCATGGAGCCCTAAAGCAGATTGGTGGTCGTCACGTGCTACCTTATAGAATCTATTTTTTTTTTCGAAATGGTCATAGAATCTCATTATATGCTGATGATGTTGTGCTCTTCATCCACCCCCTCCGCTGTGGAGATTCTCATCATGAAGCAGCTCCTGGAGATCTTTGGGGCTATTTCCGATCTATTCACGAATTTCGGCAAAAGTTCGATCACCCCATTCACTCTCAGGAGATTTGCATTGCAGAGGCTGCTGCTCTTCTCGGCTGCCCTGTCAAGAAATTCCCCTGTGTGTATCTGTTCGATCACTCCAATTCACTGTCAGGAGCTTCTGAAGACCGTTTTCGTGGAAGCCAATAACTGCATGCTGCTGGTCGAATTCGAATTTCGAAACAGGAAATTGCTCCAAAGACCAAGGGGGCCTGGTTGATTGTTGGGTCTTTCTTTTTTCACCTTTGGTCTCTGTTCTGGGATCTTCAGGTTATAGTGTTGTAACTTGTTTCAGCCTTTTCTCTCTGAACGGCTATCAGCCTTTTCTCTATATCAATGAAAACGCAGCTCCGACTGCATTTTCGTAAAAAAAAAATTCATCATACTCTTTTGTTAAAATGTTGTACGGGATTCTTGAAAGTAAACGGTGAAATTTCGACTTCTATCATTCATCGCCCCGCATGAAAGACATCTTTCACTCAGGAAATTTCGGTCTCACATTCCTCTAGGTTCTATGGTACATGTGTTATTTGACGGCAGAAACAAAAGAGTACAGAAACATAGAAATAGGTGAAAAAGAGAAGTCTGCACATCAAGAATTTTCCATTTTCATATATGAGATATATACAGTAGTACAAGTGCCTTGTTTCGCCTGATGTATCAATTCAAAACTAGTTCTCTCAAAAAAAAATCTCACCGCCGGCACGAGATACGGCGACTCCGGTGTCGGCTAGGAGCTTGGGGATGGCAGTGGATCCAATTGCGGTTTCTTCCAGCGGCTCAGGGGTTCTTTGCATGTTGCAGGGTCCTTTTTGTATTTTTCTTTTCTTTTCTGGACCTCTTTGTAATGTGTACTGAGTTCCTGTTATTTGAAATTGGATCCTTTCAAAAAAAAAAAAAACAAAGAACAGAAAGCAGGGCAACTACAGTGATTCCTCGATGCTTCAGAAGCAGAGAACTATTCCGCGGACGGTGGGCTTCCTGCCATCTTCCACCTTCCTTAGCTTGGCGCGCTGATCGGACTCTTGGTCGGCGCCGGCGCTTGCCCGCTTCTTCCTCCTGGCCTCCTCGGCGGTGTCATCCGCGGCCGCCATGTCGAGCAGATGCTGCACCTGCTCCATCGCTCCCGCCAGCCCAGGGACCTGCTCCTTGAGAGCCTTGCAGACCTCGGCGCCCATGCTCTCGAACGTCGCCACCGTCTCCCGCAGATGGTGCCTGTTGGCGGTGGCAAGCAGCCGCGTGACGGAAGCGGGCGGCGGGCGGCCGGAGACGAGGGACGCGGCGTGGATGGCGTCCTCCAGCCCGACCGGCTCGTGCTCGGCCTTGCGCTTGCGTGCCCGGTCGCTGTCCGCGAGGCCGACCCGCAATGCCGCGGAAGATGTGGCCGTGCAGGTTGCGGCAGGCGCTCTGCGCCGTGGCGTCGTCGGCGTACTCGACGAAGGCGTAGCCCTTGCGCTTGCCGGTGGCGGCGTCGGTGGCGAGGCGCATGGAGAGCACGGGGCCGATAAGCTCGCAGGCGCCGCGCGCCTCCTCCTCGCTGGCGTTGAAGGCGATGTTGCCGACGTAGACGACGCGGCTGCAGCGGCAGTTCGCTGAGGCCACGGCGACGGCGTCCATGGTTGAGTCGAGAAGCGTAGACCTAGGGTGGTGAGCGCGAGCGAGATGGTAAAGCGTGATCGTCGAGTGGATTCAGAGCAATTTGTGCTCTGGTAGCGTGTTGTCTACGCACTGGAATACGCGACAGGTACACACTGAACGGAATTTGGACTCGGACTCGCAGGTCATGCCACCTATTGATATTAAATGCATTTCAAAATGTTAAACGAATTCAAACGAAATTTTCGGTATACATACAAATATTCTATGTTGGCACATATTTTTTTTAGAAAAAAACGATATTTTTTGTGTACTGTGTAATAAAGAAAAAAATCGTCTCGTGAAAAGTCATTTTGTTATCATTTTACACAAAGCACAAAAGATAGGGAAACACTTGTTACCAGACGAGGGATCGCGCGCGCCGCAGCCTCCTCCTTCTCCGTGTGCCACGCGTCTCCTTCGTGGCAGAAGGAAAAAGGGAGACGTGAGGGACCTACCCATGTTGTCGTCCTTATCGCATATGCGCCTTTCCCATCCATTTGTTTGGCCAACACCACCATGCCTCCCGAGAGCTTCCGAGATCTCGTGACAACGCCGTCTTCTCCCCTAGCGCTACCGCTCATGGCTCCCCTTGACTGGCTCCGCCACCTGGGCAAGCCGGAGAGCCGAGGCAATGCTCGCCCAGCTCCCTCAACTTTTCCTCGCGCCACCGCCATCGAGCACGCCCTCCCACCGCGTCATTGTCCCCGCGCGACACCCGAGCTTGCGTCGACCTTCGTCGCTCCAGCAACCCGCCCTCGTTGGAGCTCCTCCTCTCCTTCGCTCCCATCCTTTGTTGTTGTCAACCTCCCTCCATCGAGCCGCCTAAGGTCTCACCCACGAGCACGTCCTCAATTGTCGTGCTACTGCCGGCCTCCCACTGCTCCACTACGAGCCGGATTCGAATGCTACAATGAAGGGGGCATCCAGTCCTACCAGTCGAGCTTGCGGTGAACTATGCAACGGCGGCGCTGTGGATATTGCAAAAGGCCCGTACGGCGGTGATGCTCCAGCTGAGCAGGGTGCTGCTGTCAGGGTTGAGGCGTAGTGCTGCCAGCGTTGAGGCGAAGTGCTACCAGAGCACAACGGTGCTGCTACCAACAAGGCCTGGCGATGCTACTCGGCATGGGTCGGCGATGCTGCAAGTGTTGGGCAGCTCTGCAACCGACGGTGGTCGGGGGTTGCTATACCAATGGTGCTCTGCGTTGCTACAAGATGGGGTCAGCGATGCTACCAAAGGTGGTCAGGGTTGCTACCAGCCGTGCTCTGTGTTGCTACCAGACGGGGTCAGCGATGCTACCGACCAGGGTGGCACATTATTTTTGGCTCGTACACGTAGATTACTGATGTCTACGCACGCTTCTATTCTTATAGACAGTGTTGGGCCTCCAAGTGCAGAGGTTTGTAGAACAGCAGCAAGTTTCCCTTGAGTGAATAACCCAAGGTTTATCGAACTCAGTGAGGTATAGGTCAAAGATATCCCTCTCAAGCAACCCTGCAATTAAGATACAAGAAGTCTCTTGTGTCCCCAACACATCTAATACACTTGTCAGATGTATAGGTGCACTAGTTCGGCGAAGAGATAGTGAAATACAAGTAATATGGATGATTATAAGTGGTAATTGCAATCTGAAATAAAAATGGCAGCAAGCAAACTTGAGCCAAAATGAGAGCAAACGGTGTTTCAATGCTTGGAAATAAGGCCTAGGGATCATACTTTCACTAGTGGACACTCCCAACAATAATAATATAATTGAATACATAAATATTTTCTCTTCACTATGCTACTCTGAACTATTCTCCCGTTGGATAGAAAAATCAATCTACTGCGTAGTGTTACAAGAGCACACCTTAAAGTCTGAGTGAACAAACACCACAATATCATAGAACACCAAGACCATCGTGTAGGGCTGCAAAAGCACACCTTAAAGTCTGTCTTCCACATCTAGGGAACCCCAATGTCACTATGAGCGCCCCAAAATAGTACTAAACAAACACCACAATTTTATAGTGACAACCAACAAAAGAACAACTCATGATAAGTATTTCCGTAATCTTTAGCCTAAGAGTCACACACGGTGCGCACACTGTCAATTTCGCACCATGGGACAAAGGTGACTCCGAAGATTACATTAATAAAACCACTTGAGTAGCATAATTCATAAGATAATGAAGAGTAACATCTATGGATTCAACTAGATTACAAAGCTCATGATCACATAAAGATCACGCCATGGGAGAGAGAGATGAACCACATAGCTACCGGCATGAGCCCTCAGCCCTGTGGGAAACTACTCACGCATGGTCATGGTGATGAGGAGCTTGATGGAGAGGTGCTGCCCGGAGAGGAGACGGCGGCCCGCAGCAGCCACGGCGCGGCGGCGGCGAGCGGCGGCGGCGGCCCTTGGCCCCCCTTCTTCTTCCTTGGTGATGGTGCATCAATGGAGGAGCTCCTCCCCCTCTTTGGTGGCTGCCAAGAGGAGGAAAATTCGTGGCTTTTGGTGGCTTTTCACGACCTAGGGTTCCCTTCTTTATATGGACTCTCGGATTTCCATCACCCCCTTTTAGGGTTCCACCAAAACGGGCCTACAGGCCGCGTCCGAACTCCGATTGGGCTGATCTCGGGATTAAAATCTTCGTATGGAAAATTGTGACAACTTTCTCTTTAATTTGATTTCCATTGGACGCCATCTTCGAGGGTCAAACTGACAATCTCCGTAAAAAGTTCTCAGACAGATTTCAGGAAAGTCCCAACTTGACTCCAACAAGGTTTCCTTTTGTATTTTTGATAATTCCTACACAACAAATAGGAAAACAAGAAGATTTTGCACTTTGGCAACTATTAGTAGGTTAATCCAATAAATGTCATAATATGATATAAAGTGTATATAAAACATGTGCCAATTGACATAAAACATGCATGGAAAATCAAAAATTATAGATACGTTTGGGACGTATCAATTACCTACTTAAGAATCACATTTTAAAATCTTAAAAAATTCTGAACAATTCTTTTGGTAATATGTTAGTCGTTAACTTAGATTTAGCTCAGCACTCAGCCTAGTTTCAGACGTTTATGCGCACACAGCCCAACTATAAGAAGAGAGCCCATTCCATCCCAAAAGTTCGGACTGAAAGGAGGAGGAATCTCTCCCTTATAAGTTGGGTGTGGCCTCTTCCCCTAGGTGAGGTGAGACTAAACTTGAGCATCCTCCACTAGTCAACGGCAGCCCTAACATCCCATCCCCCTAGGAAGCCCCCCAGGCAGGCATGACAATGCTGGCTCTGATACCAGATGTTAGCATCCACTCAGATTTAGCCCAGCACTCAGCCTAGTTTCAGACATTTATGCGCACACAGACCAACTACAAGAAAAGAGCCCATTCCATCCCAAAAGTCCGGATTGAAAAGAGGAGGAATCTCTCTCTTATAAGCTGGGTGCGGCCTCTTCCCCTAAGCGAGATGGAACTAAACTTGAGCAGACTGCACTAGTCAACAACAGCCCTAACATAATATATCTAAACTTTCGACGTTCGCACACAAAGGTTCATAAAAAAGAAGATATTTTTTGGGGCACTGCGCGGCCCCAAGGGATGGTTCCCCGGATCCCCGTCTCCTCCATACGACACGTATCCAGTTTCATTCTCAATCCCGTAAATGCTGCATTGGACCAATAAAATCTCCGCTTTTGCTTCATTAAAGAAAAAACGGTTCAAGCACAACTAAAAAAAGAACCCGCCGGACAAAAAAGGTTGGCAAGGTCACGTTGGAACCTCATAGCAAAAAAAAATGTGCTAGTGCAGCATTGATGTAACATTTTTTCATCTGTGGGCTAAAACTGTACAAAAAGCATTGCAGCTGAACAATGTAGAAAAATATATATGCTATGTCCCAACGAAACACCCCATCCTCTTGCTGTCTTTCTTCCTTGATCATCGTCCTCCTAATTCCCCAAAAAAAAACTCTCGTATCAGAATTCGAGAATAAGACTTGGTACACCACAACGGCTGAAGGATACCAATCATCTTTGAACAATCCATATTTGCGTGTACAAATTTCCCTGAATTTGTCCTGAATCCGTTCAGTGTGTACTTAACGTATCTCAGTGCGTAGACAAGACGCTGCCAGTACACAAATTGCCCTGAATCCGTTCGTCAGGGAACAGGAATACGCGGAATTCGACTCCGACTCCAGTTCGAACACGGTGATCGCGTCCCGCTGGAGCTGGCTATACATATTTGGATCTTGGAGCAGCAATGCATCCACCGATCACACTTACCATCTCGCTCGCACTCACCGCCCTAGGTCTACGCTTCTCGACTCAACCATGGACGCCGTCGCGTGGCCTCCGCCAACTGCCGGTGCAGCCGCGTCGTCTACGTCGGCAACATCGCCTTCAACGCCAGTGAGGAGGAGGCCCGCGGCGCCTGCGAGCTCATCGGCCCCGTCCTCTCCATGCGCCTCGCCACCGACGCCGCCACCGGCAAGCGCAAGGGCTACGCCTTCGTCGAGTACGCCGACGACGCCACGGCACAGAGCGCCTGCCGCAACCTGCACGGCCACCTCCTCCGCGGCCGCCCCCTGCGAGTCGGCCTCGCGGACAGCGACAGGGCGCGCAAGCGCAAGGCCGAGCACGAGCCGGTCGGCCTGGAGGACGCCATCCACGCCGCGTCCCTCGTCTCCGGCCCTCCACCGCCCGCTTCCATCACGCGGCTCCTGGCGACCGCCAACAGGCACCATCTGCGGGAGACGGTGGCGACGTTCGAGAGCATGGGCGCCGAGGCCTGCAAGGCTCTCAAGGAGCAGGTCCCTGGGTTGGCGGGAGCGATGGAGCAGGTGCAGCATCTGCTCGACATGGCGGCCGCGGATGACACCGCCGAGGAGGCCAGGAGGAAGAAGAGGGCAAGCGCCGCCGCCGACCAAGAGTCCGATCAGTGGCCAAGCTAAGGAAGGTGGAAGATGGCGGGAAGCCTACCGTCCGCTGAATAGTTCCCTGCTTCTGAAGCATCGAGGAATCACTGTAGTTGCCCTGCTTCCTGTTCTTTGTTCTTCCTACTAGTTCTTGATTTCTTTTTGTTGAGAGAACTAGTTCTTGAATTGATACGTCAGGCGAGACAAGACACTTGTACTACTGTATATCTCATATATGAAAATGGATTTTTTATGTGCATACTTGTCTTTTTCAGTTTTTTTTTATATTACTCTTTTGTTACTGCCGTCAAATAACACATCTACCATTTAGAGCCTACGAAATTTGACTCGGAAATTTCCTGAGCGAATGGCATCTTCCATACAGAACGATGATTATGTCCAAGTTTTACCGTTTACTAGCACAATGCTTTGTATCCTACGACCTGTGGTGTAGTCGAGTCATATTTTCGAAAGATGTTTGCAAATAAGGAGATGTGGCATGAGGACAATGATCAAGGAAGAAATACATCAAGAGGATGGGGTCATTCGTCCTCTTATATTAGCAATTAAAATTGTTCTCTCTTGGGGAGATTAAATGTCAAGCAGCACTATCTTAATTTAAGCAAATAAAAACAATCTTTTTTATCACCTCTACTTTCTTCCTATCATGGCAGGTTACCACAACAAGCAAATTAAAAATATTTCCACAGTAAATCTATATGGTTCTAGTTACAATCACCAAAATAGCTACCTCGGAGCATCGACATCAAAATACTGCTCCCACCTGCATGCTGAAAAGAAGTAACTCACTGCAGAGTGTTCCGGAAAGCAGAAACTAGTCTTGGCGATAACAGCAGGATGAAGGCCAAGACGGAGCCCAAGAAAATCTTGCTCAGGTCATGCATCATGTCATTGTCAGAGTCGGTATCCTTAACCTTTCTGGTTGCCATCGCGGAAGCAGAGGGAAGGGCTTCGAGGACAGCATCAGCAAGGTCTGAGATGAAGGATGAGGTCAATCCAAGAGCCGGAACCCTGCCCCAGTTCTCAATGCCCGACTCTAGAGCCAACTCCCTGTACTCCATGTCGATTTCTTCCAGTGTCTCGATATGCTCACTCACGAAGCTAAATTTAATGTTGGTAAATGATGTAAGCGATGGTCAATGGAATGAACAAAAAAGAGCATGGCAACTGAAAGGCAATATTGTACTTTTAAAAGAGTATGACTTGAAGATGCAGCCTCATGTCAGATATCAAAAGATCCCGACAGAATATACTAGATACTCACTTGATGTGTGAAATGTATTATGCAAAATACTCCCCCTCTCCCAAAATGGAAGGCATATTTTGACTCGTTAAGATATGGTTTTGATCAACAATACCTCGATTACCATGTGATTATGTGATACAAATTGCAATTATTTAAACATGAATCCAGCGACATCAATCTTATGTCACCGAAACATCAATCTCGTAAGGATATATAAAACTAGTAATTTTGGCGGGAGCATTGCCACTGAACCATTAAGATTGACCAGATTGTGCAAGTGACACCAAGGGAGGGAGCACACAGGTACGTGATGAAAAAGTTGAGGTAAATGAAAATAAAATGCAGCTGGCCAGAGAGATTGGTGATGACATTATACTACGAAATATTGCTATAGAAACTAATATATGAATTTAAAGCGGTTCAGCTATGAACACAGAGCCAAATAACCAGAAAGAGATAAAGGTGCATCAAACACTATCCTTGAGGAAAATAATGAACAACTAGTATAGTATAATGGTAAACTTGATCATTACCTTACTGGGACAGCAAGGAGACTCTTTACGCCCTTCTGGCCAAGTTCCACCAAAACTTCATCAGTATATGGCTTAAGCCATTGAACTGGTCCCACACGACTCTGCCATGTGCGCCGAAAGGTTAATGCAGGAGTATTCAGTTATAAAACGAGAAACATAAGAATTGTACGATGTCTTCCACCATGTACATTTGTAGGGTAAGATGGCTTAATTTTGATTTCTAGTTTCCACGTACATAGGCTCACTTATATATCCTTGGGATTTCCTAAAAATGCTTTCATAACTCTAAACAGTGGTTAACAAGTGTTTCTTTGTCAAGTTTTCCGTACCTGGTAAGCCAAAGTATGATCATTCAATGTTCCTCTAGATTTCAACTCCTCCATGATCAAAGCAATGCAGTCCTCCATCTGATCTCTGTACGGATCACCAGCATCCTTAACATAAGTAAGTGGTACTCCATGTGCACTGAAAAATATCATTGCCTGTGAATTATGAAACATAATGTCAGAACACTATCACAGTCTATTTTTCATTTGTTCCATTAAAAAAATGGTACTCCCTGTGTTGTACTTACAAAATAGACATCATTTCAGATATCAACGTACTCTTCAATGTGCATTAGTTTTCATAGTAACAAGTTCATAGAAGAACACAGCATAAAAATATCACAGGATTATCTTTTATGAGAAATCTCCTGTGATATTTTGCAGCAATCTCAAAAGGTAACCTTTTGCAGGTACTACCCATAAAGTCTAACCAAATAACCGGAAATATTACATGACATATACTAAGAATGTTACAGCGAGCTCACAGACACCCAGTCTTATTTCGGTGATTACTTTATCAGGATAACGCATCTTTCTCTTTCCAGGTCATTTTTAAGGTGCCCAGCATACTTCAATTAGAATTCAATTAAGTGTCATGGTAGGCTAGTAGGCTAGTAGCTGAGTCAATCTGCACTCTAGTACAATCTCATAGTTATTTCCTCATTTTTTCTCACTTAATTCAATTAGAATTAGTACTGGCACAGTGGCAACATAATGGGCTAATGGTTATGCTGAGATTTTAGATACAAACACATCAGATGATTTAATTACTTATTTCTGCCCAGATCCAGAAACAGGTGCCTGTAATGTAAAAATTACAAAACCATAGGCCCAAGTAAATTTCTATACTAAAGAATGTACACACATCGAATGGCTAGCAAGTTTACAAGTATTCTTACAGATCAACAACTACCAAAAATATGTGAATTTAAGAGAAAGCCAGAAGCAAATCAAGGACAGGAAATGAGCAAACCTCTTCAGGATTCGAAAAAACTGATAATTCCTTCTCAATTAAGTCAGCCATTGATTTAACATAGCCCTCCCGCTGGTACCATGATTCAATTATGGAAATTGGCAAACCAGCAAAATATGAATCTTCCCTGCACGGATGATGCCGCATTAGAATTTGGGGTTCTACGTAATCTGAAAGATGAGGTTGCATAGGATAAGGCAATTGCATACTTGGCAATGTTTTGGAGAACGCGGATGCTTGACCCGCTTGTTGATATGGAGTACTGGGGGTATAGTGGAAGAACCACAAGCTTCGTAATCTTATCCTTCTTAATCTATCATCAATCAAAATAGTAAACACCAGTAACTCATCAGTTCAAAACATGGAATCGATTAGATAAAACCAAAGTACAAAAGGTCCCTGAAACGAATGTTGCAAAGCATATGACCAAATTCATAGTTAATTCAAGTAAAACAGTCATATGTAAATGAAAACGAAAAGTATGGCTACAATGAGATTCCAAAAGTAGAATATTGTTATGCATTAATTACCATGGATGAATAATTAAACAAAGACCAAGAGTTTTAACCTGATCGATGGCTTCTTCGGTGAACGGGTACCAATACCGCATTCCAACATATATATCTGCTTCCAAATTCTTCTCTTTTAGTGCAATCTTCAAAGCATTTGCCTGAAATTAAAGTCAGTTTGGTTAAGATGTGATAAATCCCTTTTAAAGTTTGAATATAACAAGTAGTACTGAAATGAGATGTATCTGTGATGTAAGTTGCATAGTTTAATGAGTTTATGACAAACTGTTAAGCCACAACTGTAGAGTAGTTAAACACAAAAAGTTCAGAGTGTGGTTATAGTGGTGAACTTTTACCTGCTCATCAGTAATTCTCCGCAGAGGTGATCCACCACCAATTGAAGCATACGCCTCTTTGCTCTTAGGAGCTCTAAAAGTAGAGATAAGTTTGGCCAGTGGTCTTTGGAGAAATCTGAACAGCCTAGGGAGTCGAATGATGTCCTGGGTAGTAAAAAGTAAGTTAAAATGGTACCATGTTCAAGTACTGAACTGAAAAGTATAGATATTTATAAAATAATTAAGAAACAGATAGAGCTAAGCAGTTCCCATTAGGATATCTACCCTGCAAAGAATGGCCAGGCAACATGGTTTGGGATACATAAGAGACCGTAGACTAGGATGATGAACTTTACACAGTAGAGAATTCTTGACTATCTAATCCGTAAGTAATTGATACATGGCTCTCCCTTATACAGCTTGTTCGGGTACACCGTGGTCTGACACAGTCTCTTTAGATGGACGGATATATGGACTAACACATTCTAATTCGCTCCTAGGACTATTTCACCAAGGGAATAAACCTAACCAATAAAAATGACAATCATTGGCTACACATAACCAGCAAGCAACAGGTGAAGTTGCATTGGAAGTAAAAACCATGAGCATGTGGTACAGTCACTTACTGGATCCGCAAAGAGGTTGAACAAAAATGGCTGAACATCATTGAGGGTCTCTGGGCCACCAAGATTCAGTAAGAGTACTCCAACCTTATCTTCAACAGCATGCGAAGATACACCTTTGACATTTTCATCGAAAGTAGTGCATACATCCGCAGCGGTGGATCGCACAGCAAGACTGTGCTGATGTTTAAGTACTGGGCCTCTCTGAACCAAACTAGATTTTCCACTTGCCGTCAACAGCAAGGGCTTAACCTTCCCGTGCAACTTCTGCTCAAATTTTGTAGAACCAGCAAGATTTGAAGAAGAACCGACTTTGCCGCATGGCCTGTCAAAATGTCATATGAGTAACAAGCTTCAACACATCTCAAAGAACTATCAGAAGTTAGATCAATCTATCAATAACATTATGACCAAATTTATTGCGAATTCGCTTCAAAACTATCTACTGGCAGAAAAAAAAATTAAACAATACAACACCTTATTGACCAAACATATCTTAGCAGTCATGCATTTTTGAACTTCCGTGTTCTATAAATCAACAAGACATTGCATACTTTTGGAAACAACTTTCTTACAGACCATTAGGACCCAGGAATTCCTGGCAACCATTTGATCCATACACCCATGATATTGGCCTGTCTCCACTTTACATCACCTCAAATATGACAGTTTTGGTTCTGATACTACAGACATTGATCTTACCCCATAAATATGTTGAAATGTGTGATGCTCGATAGATGTTCACGAATGTAAAGCTGTTCTCGCTACTAGTCCAAACAAAGTCATTAATTCCAGGATTCGCTACAAGATGCTGGATCCAGAATAAAATAAACTAGCAAGTGCACAACTTTTTACATTTGTGTCCGAGTTTTTGACTACACGATGGCATAATATAGCAGGGAATTCCAATTTTGGTGTTTTCCTGTTTGGTGCTAGTTGCCTAGTTCGATATTCACTAGTTTTTGCGGGTGGATCATCACAAAAGTGCCAGCAACTGCGACAGCACCGAAATCCAGTTCGCGCCAAACCCCCCGTCCAGATCAACGATCAACCACCCCCCAAAGCAAGTAAGAAACATATCATAAATGGCATGAACGGCGAGGAGGGGGAGCCGGGCACTCACGTCGCGGAACCGAAGAACTTTCCCGAATCAAGAGCCCGGAGCGAACGCCCTCCATGGAGAAACTTTCCCCGAGAAGAAGAAAGGGTGCGGCGCCGCTGCGGGAGGGGAGGACGGGGAGCGAGGAATGGTGGTGGATCTGCCTGCCCAGTGTCTTCTTCTTCTTCCTCTTCCCCTCTCCACGACTCTCCCTTTGTTTCTGGAAATCAGAGTGGTCAGTCAAATAAAGGCAGCGAATCGGCAACTACCCTCTCGGTGCGTTCCTTCGCCCACGGAGGTGGTAGGGCCCACCGAAACAGAAGTCGCGCCACGAGGTAGGACATGTGGCCCATTCGTCTATTGGACTAGACCCTGCAAACCCAAGACCGCCAGAGAATGCTCCTCCGCCGCCGTAGGAATGGTCGCCGCGCACCACGTCCTTGTCGTGGGCCGACTGGTTCGTGGCCCATCTCGGGGGACTGGCAGATTCTTCCTTCCGTTTGACCGTCCACGCGTAACTGCCCACTTATGTGATTTCTAAGAGCAAGTCCAACAGTCCCCTATATCTCCATATAGGGGACTCCCCTAAAAAGATTCCTCCCCTATATTTTTGTCATCTCCAGCAGTTCCCCTATATCATCACCCCTATATCACATTCAACTATATTTAAACAATATTTTGTAACTAACTTCGTAACGGTTATTTTGTAACAATATTTAAACAAGACCTTCAATTTAAGTCATTATTATTATTACCTTTAAGAAAATCATTAATAGTTTATAAAAATCATGAGGTAATTATTTTATACAGTTTCCTCAATTTTGAAGTGATTATTCAAAATATTACTTACTCAATTTCAAACATTTTATTTAATAGTAAACCTTCCTGAATGTAAAGCTTCCTGAATATCCATATTACCAACTCTGTTCTTACCTGGGAGAAAATAAGAACCAAGAAACGCAAATACAAATATACAGGGCGGCAGCGACAAATTTAATGATGAACTGAAAGGCTTCCTAAATGTAAAGCAAAATTTGGAAAAAAAAACTAAGCTAGGAAGGTATTCAATCACTTGGTGCATACTCAGGAAAAAAAACTAAGCTAGGAACTCAATAACTTTAGCTCTATATACGTCAGATTTCTGAAGAAGGAGATCATCGGGTCTCTGTTTGGAGCAGTGAAAGCATCGTCTACATTGCTAAAACTGAGATATAACAGATCGCATCAAAGATCACCTGAGTTAGCACAAAGCCACAAACTAATATACATGTGAGGTGAGGTAAGGTAAGGAAAGAAAAACAATACAAAGCAGCAGCAGCAGCTAGCTAGCTGGATCGGAAGCAGCAGCAGCTAGCTGCAAACCAGACAACTGCCAGCTCACCGGCATCGCCGCCGACGGTACTGCAAGTCAACGGGCAGCTAGCTAGCTGGATTGTGATTTCCAGGACATCGCCGCCGACGCGGGCGCGTACCCATCGCCCTCGTCTAGCACTCGCACTTGAGGAAAACGGGCAGCTAGCCACGCCCCTCTACTCTGGCCATCTCCGACGCCGTCCGAGCACCGCATCGTCACTGCCTCGCCTTCCTCTACCTCCGCGACAAGTGAATCGAGCTGGGAGCCCGCCGTTCGTCGGCCCCGTGCTCGTCTTCCCCGACTCCGTCCGCTGCCGACCGCCGTCGATTAGCACCTCCCCGAGCCACGCTAGCGTGTCCAGGAGCTTCACCTCGTCGTCGTCTTCGTCACTGCTGGAGGAATCGAGCTGGGATGCTCGGGATCGAGCGGATCGTGCTCGTCTTCTTCACTTGCGCGTCCTCGATGGTGGAGAAAAAGAGAGAGCGCACATCCGTGGTGGCGGGAGGACTCTTCCCCGTGCGAGCGGTTGCTCGGGGCGACGGATCGGGGACGCCTCCGCCTCCCCGATGCGTAGGGGAGAGGAGCGTCTGGGTCGGGGACGCCGATAATCGGGGAGCTGTTTCGGGGAACTGCTGGAGGGCGTTTTTCTCTCCTCTCTCCCCTACAATCGCTATCGGGGGGCCTTTCGGGGCACCGCTGGACTTGCTCTAACGAATGGATTCTTGTGTTCTCACAAAGAAGAAATAGCTCGCTAATTTTTTTAAAATAATATGCGAATTTTTTTAATTAGGAAAGTAATACACATATTTATTTATTTAAAAAAAATATTACTCAGTCGTCTTGGCCTAAGCCGACTGGACTAATCGTTCTGGCCGTCTTGGCCAAAGACCACATGTCCCCTTGGAGTTTTGTCTTCTTCTGCATGTAGTATGCATGTGCAAGGGCCAATTGTCTTCGCCTAGGACGACTAGTACTAATCGTTTTCGGCCAGGACGATTAGTACTAATCGTCTTCGGTCAGTACGACTAGTTAATATTTTTGAAAATAAAAAAATGCGTATTATTTTTCTAATTAAATAAATTTCGCGTATTATTTAAAAAAATTAGCAACTAGCTCCCGTACAAAAACAGGAAGAATGGAATAATTTGAAATTTTGAACCTTTTTTTACTAAAATCTGTTTTATTTCAAAAAATGAACAATTTTTCAATTTGAACAATTTTGTACTCTGAGAGTTTTTTTACTAAAATCTGAGATATCTAAAACAAAATTGAACATTTTTCAAATTCAAACAATTTAGAATTTGAAAAAAAAATCGAATTGAACATTTTTTAATGTGAACGTTTTATAACTAAAATATGAGTTTTTTTAAACGTGAACAATTTTTTAATCTGAAAGATTTTGAATGTGAACTATTTCGAATCTGAAAGATTTTTAATGTGAACAATTTTAAATTTGAACAATTTTTGAATTTGAATGATTTTCGAATCTGAACGATTTTTCGAATCTGACTTGGAGTACGTCGTCGGCCTTGCTGGCTTGGAGTTCCCGCTCGAGTCGCCCTGACCTAGGTGACGCGGGGACGTGGGGCAGTTTTCTAATCATTCCTGATCCTAAATCCCCACCATACCCTTTATATAGTGGCGGAGGGGGGCGATATAAATTTTCCCAGTCGGGGTTATCCGGTATCTGCTAGAGATGCTATAAGCTCTGCTGTTGCCTACCATCAGGATTATGCTCTGCACACATTTTTTGGCCATGTGTAAACTTAGTTCAAACAAAGTTCAACAATCGCAAACTGAGTATCAGTAACTAAGTTTTATCATGGTCATTACGCACTACATTAATCACTTGCAGGAAGCAAGATTTCCCGGAAGTGCATATAACCGTCCGAAAATCTTATAGCCACGTATAAGCAATAAATACTTGCTCACTATAGTAAATTCCTAGTACTAATTATAAACTGACGATCACTGAACCGTTGTACACAAGCAACGCTATTGTCAAATTTCCTCAACGAAAACAGGATAAAATGTTGTTGTGGAGCGGATCCGACAAGTGTTCAACGAGGTTCTGCACGGGGCCCTTGCCGGTTGCGGCTGCCTGGACGTAGAATCCAAGCCACGCAACCATTGCCAGGCGACCATTCTTGATCTCCTTCACCTTGAGTTCTTCAAACGCAACAGGGTCTTTGGACAGCCCCAAGGGATCAAAAAGTGCTCCGCCTGGGTAGTTCAAGTCCCCAGGAAGATATATTCCCAAGAGTTCTAGCGCCTCGATCCCACAATATCTCGCATATTCTGGCCCAACCTGACAAATCAGGACACACAGATCTTGTCTAATATCTCATTTAATCATTTATTGTAAGATATAGTACCAGGGGAATGTTGTGCCAACAGAATAACCTTGTGAGGTTACGAAGTATATGTGGAATGCTGTCTACAATTTCAAAGTATTTGCACATAACTCAGCGAAAACATAGAAGACATGAATGTTTCACTTCTCGGTGCATCAACTACTTGAAAAGTATAGGAACGAAACAATAGATACATAACATGTTAATTACCATCAAAAGGGCTTGGCAGATAGCGATGACAATGACGCCTTGACCACCAGCAATTCGGAACCCGGGAATCCCAAGGTAATCAAGAGTATCACCCTGTGACATGAACCATTGGCTAAACTCAGAAATTCACATAACTAACAAATAACTTTTCCGTTTGTTTAGTAGTGTAATTGAGTGTTTGCCTGAACAGCATGCACGTAGATAGCTGGCAGGCAGCTAAAATTCCATATCTATTCTATCTCAGAGAAGAAAACATATGACCTCTATGTGAAGGCTCATAACTTTGTGTGGCAGGTGCCAATACGCCTGCACAACAGGTCATGCTAGTCTGCTACGCCACCTTCCAGCACCAACAATAAAGATGATATATGCTTCCATTAGAGCTAGCTACAAACTAGCTCTCAGATGCTGAACAAAACGATAAAGTGATTGTAACATGACAGAAACTATGATCTTGGGATGTTTTCAGGATGCACAGATCTTCAGTTTTCTGTTATAGGAACATTCCTTGTGTGCTAAACGAACTCAGACATGGAAAACATGAATAATAGATATTTCACCTGAAGTTTTGCATAACCAACTTTCCACCAGACAGGCTCAACAAAATGCACTATCCCAAATAGATCTAACAGCTCAGGGACAACAACACCAAGGGCAGCAAGCATGGCCCATCGACAATGTAAGATCTCAAAGCTGCAATGAAGATTGTTGGAGAGATAAGATAGCTGTAGTTCAGCTTCACAAAGGAAATGTTTACCACTGAACTATACACGTCAGTTTAACAAAAAAGTGAAGACTTGAATGACAGTAAAAGCAGACTTATTATCATTTTGTTACAGATTAGCCTAATATGTACCTTCTATGGTAAAGACCTCTTCTTTAATCAAGAAGCAATATGAGCAAAATGGAGCAGAAAGCCACATATTTAGCATTGTGTTGGAAATAACACATCAAATTTTGCAGCGACATTTTTTGATGATCTTGCTCCTGCGTACGATTTCCTTTAGTATAGAATATGCTCAGAAAGATACAACACGAATAATTGTTAGCTACTCCAGAAAGCTTTTTTTAAGCTTAGGACATAACGTCTGATGTGAGCTGCATTGAAGATATTACTAGGTAAGTTAGTAACACCCGTACGATAGAAGACTGCATAGGATCATCCAACATAAATTTTTTCCTTGCATATCAATCACTTTTATTTTTTTTCTATCACTTCGCTTTGGTCAAATACTATCATGTGTTTGATTTTTTTTCTTAAGTTAAGATCAGGGTGTAATCTTCCATTCTGAAAGAACCTTTCTGCAAACCTGGCTATATCACTTTCTCTAGCCTGCATTCAAGAAGGCCAATAATATAAGGTTTTCCCGTTTTCCTGAGAGTTTAAGCCATTTGTTTTTTCGGTCACTGTCAGTACCAAACCAAACTAAATCAGAATTAGCATTTTGTGCATCTTTCAAGTTTTGCTTCATCTGATCACCCCTGCACCAAATCCTGTAGCGCCAGAGCTTACTGTCATCATCCAACCAAACACGGAGCAATCTCCAGGAAGCTATGATAACAAAAGCTTGCAGCAAGACAACTATATGAACACACAAAACTACTCCTATTTATGGTCCTAAAAAAAGCTGAATTATAAGGACACACCTAAGCCCCAACTATCAGCACTTAACAACAAGCAGGCAAACATGTCAGCTGCAAAGTGCAAGATGGAATCAGATACTATGAATCATTGTATGAACAATGTACTAGCTCGGACGTTCAGGAATATAAATACAGAAATGATTAGAAGAACAACAGTGACATACTTAAAGTAGTTTGCGAAAGCAACGGGATCCCTGCCCAGACCTGCTACATCGAACCCGTAATCGCCCGGGAACTCTCCGTCCAGATGCTCCGGGTAGTTGTACGGGATGGGACCGAGCCACCGCGGCCGAGCTCCACCATACCAAAAGCTTCATAAAATAAATTGCCCGAACGGATCAGGGGTGTCAGGTGGTCCGCAAAAACTAACGGAGAATTGCGGCCTTGGTTTTGTAAGGAAGGAGAGTGCGTACCTGGAACTGCGGGCCTGGCGGGCGGCGGCGCGGAGGGCGTCTGCCTCCGCGGCGGCGGAGGACTTCCTAGCCTCGAGGCGGCGGCGCAGGCGGGCGCCGAGAGGGCTGTTGGCGAGGGCCTTGACGGTGGTGAAGGGGACGGCGGAGAACACCAGCACGCCCGCCAGCTCCTGCCACGAGGCACGCACTGATACGCGACACCTCGCTGGCTTACGCCGGCGCCGGCAGACGACACCGGCGGCGGACGGCGGGGAGGAGGAGTGGAGAACGAGGGGAGGCATGCGGGCGGTGATGTGGGCCCCGCCTGTCGGCGTCGATAAGCCAGCGGAACGGAATGCTCGAGTAAAAAAGAAGGCTGGCTGGGGAGGAAGAGGAACTGAGCAGGGAGACGGCGGCTCCACGTACACGTGGCACGCTGCGGATCACTAGCCACTGGGATTTTTTTCGAGAGTAGCCACTTGGATTTACAAAACCCATGGTGGTGCCGAAGCAAATTTCGTGCCATTGAACCCGTAGATAAGTAAGACATCTCATAAATATTGATCTCAAATTTTCCCGAAGATTTGGCTCTCGGAAGCATATGTGCGAAATAGATAGTGTTTTTTTGGCAGCAAATTGTTCTTAGAAAAGGTAATCTTGGAAACAAATTGTTTTTATTTTGTCGGAAGCATTTCCTGCAATTCCAAGAGCTAAAGAACTATAAGAGTAAGAGGTTGTTTGATAGCCATCATTCGAGAATAAATTATGAAATTTATTTGTGATTCATATCCAACCTACTTCACTGTCATATAACTGGATATGTCGTTTCATTTGGAATTTCAGCAAATGTCTAATTCTTATGTCTAACCCTGTCATTTCACTTTCCAAATGAAATGAAATGATAAAGTGAAATAATGGATGCCAAACAAGTTCTAATTTATTAAGTCATGTATTTGTTTAAAGGAACTTATCTTCTTTACTCTTGGGAACTAATTTTCTTGTGTCCGAGTAAAGAAAATCAGTACTCTTGGGAACAGATTGTCTGTTTTACACATGGCGTAAAATTCATGTTTCTCCATGAACATTTAGTGACACATATGACATGGACATGTATACGTGTAATTTTTTTTTCAGATTCTTTGTTTTAAGAACATCATTTGTTTTACCAAGAAGCATATACTCTTGGGAGCCCATTTGAATATCCACTTTTTAAAGTCGATCTCTGAATCTATCCAGCAGAAAAGGCCGTTTGAGAATATATATGCGAAACAGGTAACTGGACGCATGCCGTTAACCAAAACAAGGGGTGAAAGGAGCTAAAGCAAGATACTCCCTCCGTTTCATTTTTATAATGCATGGTACATATTTTTGTTTGTAGAAATTCAGTTTGGTTCTTGAGCTACCTGCTCCTGCTTGAATAAAAAATTCAAAATAAATAGTAAAACGTTTCAAAAAAATCTGAAAAAAATCAGTGATGAACATATGCAAATGTTTTACATGCATACCAAGTTTTATGGTGAAATAACATTCGTAGTACTCTGTGCAAAAAAAAAAATCAGTGGTCAAAATGAGATTTCAATTTTTTTTGGATCAGTGATTTTGTCTTTTTTGCACAGAGCACTCCGAGTGTCATTTCACCACGAAACTTCGCACACATGTAGAACATTTGTATATGTTCGTCACTGATTATTTTCAGATTTTTTGGAAACATTTTACTATTTTCTTCGAATTGTTTATTCAATCAGGAGCGGATGAGTTCGGGAGCCAAAACACCTCCCTCGTTTTGTTTGTCTATACACTACAGGATTTTGGTTATTTGTCGTGTGCCAGAAACACACGGAAAAGGGGCAAATACGCACGGCAAAGACTTTGCCATGTGCATGCACCCGGCAAAGCCTTCTTTGCCGGGAGCTTTCTTGCGGGTGCACAACAAAGCCTTTGCCGAGTACCTTTTCACCTGACCTGGAAAAAAAAGAATAGACGGCTACGAGATTTAACGGCGGCTCTGACAGGTGGGACCCACCTCCAGTCCTACGTCGGTGAAAGGACAAGGATGTCGTCTAGAAGGGGGGTGAATAGGCGATTAAAACTTTTCCGGTTTAGGCTTGATAATTGCGAAATAAAACTAGGTGTTTAAATTAACAAGCCAACAACCTAAATAAACAAGGCTCACCTATGTGCACCAACAACTTATGCTAAGCAAGACAAGCAACAAGGTGATAGCAAGATAGAATACTTCAAGCACGAAGGCTATCACAATGTAAAGTGCATAAGTAAAGAGCTCGGGTATAGAAATAACCGAGGCACGCGGAGACGAGGATGTATTCTCGAGTTCCTCCTTTTTAGGGGAGTACGTCTCGTTGGAGAGGTGTGAGGCACCACAAAGGTCGATCTCAACGCCACAAAGGCTCAGCCTATTCTCCGATGAACCGCACCACAAAGGATTGGTTCACCTTTCACTATCGGAATCTTTCGAGGCGGAAATCCGGAGCCTTTCAACAACAACCCGGGGCACAACCCACAATTGGATTGGGGCTCCCGAATGGCTACAAGTGACCACACAAGGTCTCAACCACCACAAAGGCGTCTAGGGTCCAAGACCCAAGAGTAAAAAGTTCACAAGCTTTCAACTTCCACGAATCCTCGTGGAGAGCACAAACCGATGCACAAAGCAATGGCAAGAGCACAAGTGCTCAAATCCTTCACTCTCAAATCCCACCAAAAACAACTAATGCTTATGGGGGAGAAGAGAGGAAGAACAAAGTAGGTGAAACACCAAGAACTCCAATATCAAGATCTACTAGGTTCCTCTCACTTAGAGGAGAGATGGATTGGTGGAAATGTAGATCTAGATCTCCTCTCTCTTTTCCCTCAAAGACATGCAAGAAGCATGGGAGGAAATGAGGGAGAGGCAAGCTTTCCAAGGTCAACAATGGAGGAGAGAGAGGGGGAAACGTGCTTGGAAAAGCTAGCTGGCTGGAGGTAGGTGGAGTGGTATTTATACCCCTCCCAGAAAAAGAGCCGTTACAGGCCACTTACACCGGAGACTCCGGTCCAGGAGGGCCGGAGACTCCGGACCAGAGGGTGCGGAGACTCCGGGGCACCTCTGGACCGACTCCGGACCCCTATACCGCACGTGCCGACGCCTGGGGCAGAGAAACTTCGAAAGCAAGGGACCGGAGACTCCGGACCAGGAGGGTCGGAGACTCCGGACTGGGTGGAGACTCCAGACCCTGAGAGTGTGGAGACTCCGGCCACGTGCGGAGACTCCGGGGTTACTCTGGACCCCTATACCGCACGCGTCGTCGAGGGGCAGAGAAACTTCGAAAGCAAGGGACCGGAGACTCCAGACAGGAAACCACGGAGACTCCGGGCCCAGAGGTGCGGAGACTCCGGTTAGGAAAACCAGCAAAACAGTAAAGCCAGAAATGCAATAACTTTCTCGTTCGAACTCCAAAACAGGTGAAACCAATTTTGTTGGAAAGGTAACGACAGGAGCGTTCCAAAACAGGTGAGACCAATATTAAGGGTCACAAATATAGAGGGGATACCACACATGGGAAGGTGTGGACCCTATCTCGAAGGTGGACCGGTAATATTTCCAACGCCGAGAACGCAACAAGTTTTCCATCCGGACTCCGTTTTCTATGATCTTGGGCTTGCTCCGAAGATAATCACAAGCACTACAAGATCATGCATATACACATCATAGTCCATCATGTGAGGAGGATAACACATGAGGAGAGTTTGACCTCTCTACAAGAGACGAACCGGTAAAACCTCCAACATCAAAAATACCACAAGATATTCAAATGAAATCCGTTTTTGATGAACTAAAGCTTGGTATGGAGATGAACACTGATACGTCTCAAACGTATCTATAATTTCTGATGTCCCATGTTGATATTATACCAATTGTTACGTGTTTTTTATACACTTCATAGAATTTTTTTGCATTTTTTGGGACTAACCTATTAACAAGATGCCACAGTGCCAGTTCCTGTTTTCTACTGTTTTTGTAATCCAGAAAAGCTAGTCTAGAAATATTCTCGGAATTGGACGAAACTTGGACAGAACCTCCTATTTTTCCAACACGAAGACGGAGTCCAGAGGAGAGACGGCGGAGGGCCACGTGGCACCCACACCATGGGGCCCTCGTGGCTCCGCAGCGGCCGCCCTTTCGCCAATTTATTCCTCCCGACGCGAAAACCCTAAATACCCGAGCCATTATCCACAAAAAGTTACAGAGACGCCGCCGTCGTCTACCCTATCTCGGGAGGGTTCAGAATCTCTTCCCGGCACCCTGCCGGAGAGGGGAATCATCACCGGAGGGCTCTACATCACCATGCCTGCCTCCGGAGTGATGCGTGAGTAGTTCATCCTTGGACTACGGGTCCATGGCAGTAGCTAGATGGTTGTCTCTCCACTTTATGCTATCATGTTTAGATCTTGTGAGCTGCCTATCATGATCAAGATCATCTTATTGTAATGCTACATGTTGTGTTTGCTGGGATCCGATGAATATTGAATACTATGTCAAGTTGATTATCAATCTATCTTATATGTTATTTATGATCTTGCATGCTTTCCGTTACTAGTAGATGCTTGTAACTTGGGTTCATGCCTCCGGTAATCTGGGAGAGTGCCAATAACTTCTAAGATTGTGGATGTGCTGTTGCCACTAGGGATAAAATAACCGATGCTTAGCTTAAGGGTGCGCCGTTAGGTCTAATGCATTTGTTTACATTACGCACATTACTTAATGCAATTATCTGTTACTTGCAACTTAATACCAACGGGGAACTCGGTATGACAACCTGGCGGTGGATTATTAGTCATAGACGCTGTTGGATAACAGTCTATGTATTTTGTCGTAATGTCCACATGAATATCATATTAATCATCATGTCATATATATGCATTGTCATGCGCTCAATATTTTGTCAATTGCCCAGCTGTAATTTGTTCACCCAATACAACCAACTGCAAACACTGTTCCTTTTCATTCTCTGCAATTTAATACTGTTTTCCACACCATACGTTTAATCCTTTGTTTTCAGCAAGCCGGTGAGATTGACAACCTCACTGTTTCGTTGGGGCAAAGTAGTTTGATTGTGTTGTGTGCAGGTTCCACGTCAGCGCGCCACTGACAACCTTCAGAAGTGATTTCTTGCTCCTACTGGTTTGATTAAACCTTGGTTTCATACTGAGAAAAACTGCTGCTACATTGCATCATACCTTCCTCTTGGAGACTCCCAACGAACGTGTGATCCACGCAATCAAGCATATTTTCTGGCGCCGTTGCCGGGGAGCAAGAGGATTTCTGAAAGAGGAGTTTCACGTTTCCAATCTCTTTACTTTGTTATTGTCTTGTTTTTATTTTTATTTAGTCTTGTTTGCTTTATTTATCAAAAACACAAAAAAATTAGTTACTTTTATTTTCAAGTTGTTATCTTTCTGTTTTGTTTTAGTTTTGCTAAAATGAGTACCCCTGAGAACACTAAGTTGTGTGATTTCACTAGCACGAACAACAATGATTTCATTAGTACACCTATTGCTCCACCTGCTTCTAACGCAGAATTCTATGAAATTAAACCTGCACTTTTAAATCTTGTTATGAAAAAGCAATTCTCTGGTGTTAGTACTGATGATGCTGCTGCTCACCTTAATAATTTTGTTGAACTTTGTGAGATGCAAAAGTATAAGGATGTAGATGGTGATATTATTAAACTGAAACTTTTTCCTTTCTCTTTGAGAGGACGTGCTAAAGAATGGTTGCTATCTTTGACTAGAAATAGTATTGATTCATGGACTAAATGCAAAAATGCTTTCATAGGAAAATATTATCCTCCTGCTAAGATTATATCTTTGATAAGTAGCATTATGAATTTCAAACAATTTGATAATGAGAATGTTGCTCAAGCTTGGGAGAGAATGAAATCATTGGTAAAGAATTGTCCCACCCATGGCCTGACTGCTTGGATGATCATCCAAACCTTTTATGCAGGACTAAATTTTTCTTCAAGAAACCTATTGGATTCGGCCTCTGGAGGTACCTTTATGTCCATCACTGCTTCAACAAAGCTTCTTGATGATATGATGATAAATTATTCTGAATGGCACACCGAAAGAGCTCCACAGGGTAAGAAGGTAAATTCTGTTGAAGAAACCTCTTCCTTGAGTGATAAGATTGATACTATTATGTCTATGCTTACAAATGGAAAAATGCATGTTGATCCAAATAATGTTCCTTTAGCTTCTTTGGTTGCTCAAGAAGAGCATGTTGATGTGAACTTCATTAAAAATAATAACTTCAACAACAATGCTTATAGGAATAATTTTGGTAATAACAATTATAAGCCCTATCCTTTTAATAGTGGCAATGGTTATGTTAATTCTTATGGTAATTCCTACAACAATAATAAGAGTGTACCCTCTGATCTTGAAGTCATGCTTAAGGATTTTATTAGTACACAAACTGCTTTCAATAAATCTGTTGAGGAAAAGTTTGGGAAAATTGATGTTCCTGCCTCTAAAGTTGATAGTCTTGCTCTTGACGTTGATTTGTTAAAAATTAAAACTATGCCTCATGATGTTAAAGAGAGCAAAACTCTCAATGCTATTCAAGTTAAAATTGATAATAATGTGAGGATGTTAACTGATTTACATGCTAGGTGGGCAAGAGAGGATGAAATTGCTAAAAAGAATAGTATTGCTAGAGTTTATACTATTACTACTACTGAAAATGCTATAAACTCAAGTGTTAACAAGCCTCCTACTATCAATGGTAAAGTAATTGGTGTTGGTAATGTCTCTACTTCTGTTGCAAAACGTTTAAAATTGCCTGAAAACACTGGAATTGTTCCTGATAAAAGTGCTGAAATTTTTCGAGATGTGGGAAACAATGGTCCTATTACTTTTGATAATAATGACTTTGATTTTGATGGTTGCAATATTTCTGAAGTAATTAAGTTCTTGCAAAAGCTAGCTAGAAGTCCTAATGTTAGTGCTATAAACATGGCTTTTACTAAACATATTACTAATGCTCTCATGCAAGTTAGGGAAGAGAAATTAAAACATGAAGCTTCTATCCCTAGGAAGTTAGAAGATGGTTGGGAGCCCATCATTAAGATGAAGGTGAATGATTTTGATTGCAATGCTTTATGTGATCTTGGTGCTAGTATTTCTGTTATGCCTAAGAAACTCTATGATATGCTTGATTTAGCACCTTTGGAACACTGTTATTTGGATGTCCACCTTGCTGATAATACTATAAAGAAACCTGTGGGGAGAGTTGATGATGTTTTTATAATGGTTAACAATAACCTTGTCCCCGTTGATTTTGTTGTTTTGGTGTCGGGGGGCTACCCCGGGGTAGGGTCAAGGTATGGTATAAATTATATCCAAGAGTGGACCGAGGTACAGTGAAACCGACATAGCCAGGCCCAGAAGGGGCCGGGATATGATGCTGGTGCAAACCGACATATACTGACCGATATACCCAGGCCCAGAAGGGGCCGGGACATGATGTTGGTGCTGACCGACATATGTTGGCTGACATATGAAACCGACATATACTGACCGACATATGAATGTCGGTATCTTCGTGTCTTCTCTTTTGTGCAGGGGAGGATAACCCAGGAAGGGGAATCCGGCATATCAATGCCGGGTTAAAGAGAAGAGGAGCCTTATGCCGGTTGGAAGTCAATGCAAAGGTCACATCCCGCCTGACACGGGAGCATGGCAGGTGGTATGGCGCGGGTGCGAGGTGACCGGTCACACCTACCGCTGACCACGGGCGTACCTGGGAATAGAGTACGAGGCATGGACAGGCCACGTCCTGTCCGTGGCAGAGGACACAATCATGACCAAGCAGCTGAAGCAGGCGCGCGTGGCTACAGTGCCGGTACGGAAACCAGACCGTTGCTCGGGTTAGGATATAAAAAGAGCCCTTCCCCCTCCTGCGTGAGGGACGATGCGCTGAGAGATCTTTCCCCCATAGCTATCTTCTTCTCCCTTGAGTGCATCACCATAGCTGAGAGCATACAGCTCGAGGAGCACCTTTGTATTCGTGATATCCTGATATACTGAGAGAGATAGGCAGGAGTAGGGGTCTTACCTCCTCACGAGGGCAGTGAACCTGGGTAGATTGTGGTGTGCTTTGTGTCTTCTGTGTGCGCTCCTTAGCGTGCTATCCCTCCCCGGTTCCACCAGCGTCCATCGGCCCCAACTCAAGCCATCCTATGGCATCTGCCGTGATACCACCACGACAGTTGGCGCCCACCGTGGGGCCAGCAGCGGCGCTGGCTGGTGTGTTCATCCGGACGGGTTCCATCATCGCCTCCGGCGAGCGCGTGGTCAGTGGCCTTGTCCACAGATTCGGCTCGCTGAACTTCATCGGCGACAACGCGGGCTGCTTCGGCAGCAGGCCGCTCTCGAGGAACGGCTGCCTCGTCACCTTTGTGGCGTACGAGGTCTACGTCGCTACCGAGTTTGTCTGCAGGTATCCCGAGCAGGTGCTTGTAGCCGAGGATCCTCCTGCTGTCTGTGTGGCTCGCGGCCGGCGTACCGCTCGCCCCGGGAGCTGCGCAGAGGTCATGATGACCGGCTCCATGGGTGGTGCCGGCAAAGGAGAAACCGGCAAAGGAGATGCCGGCAAACCTGCCGCCAGGACCACCAGATCGGCGAAACTGCCGCTGGAGAGGAAGGAGAACCTCCTCGACCAGGCCGGTACCTCCCAGGTACCGGTCAGGCCGGTTCCTCTCGAGGATATGATCGAGAAGCTGGCTGTGCCGGTAACTACCGGTACAGATGCTGCCCTGACAGAGGCCGAGTTGGAGTCGCATCGTCAGAACCTGCTTCAGGAGGCTCTCGCGATGTCCCAGATAAGGAGAGAATTCGAGATAACCTTCCGTGAGTATAACAAAGCTCATGGTTTAACTCCGATAGCTACTCATCCTAGTCGCATAGAAGATGTGCGTAAAAGGGGTAGAGGCCTCAATATCGAGATTGCTAGAGATGGTAGATCAAGTTCTAGTAAAACTCCTAGTCACATGTCGGCTGAAAAGCCCAAATATAGTTCCCCTGCTAAGACTCTTAGAGTTGCCGAGGCAGCAAGAGCCGAGTTATCTGGTTTATCTGGAGAAGCTCTCCGTAAGCAACAAGACCGGGTTAATGAGCTAGTAGGTGTTGCTGTGCGGCAAAATGAGGCCTATCTTAAGGCTAACACAGCAGCAGGTGGGTCCCAGATTGTTCACTCGGCTAAGGTAGCCAGTGAAAGATCTAAGGGGCAAGCTTCATCACCGCACGTCGGTGGAGATTGATACGTCTCAAACGTATCTATAATTTTTGATGTTCCATGCTTGTTTTATACCAATTGCTACATGTTTTGCATCTACTTTATATCACTTTTATACATTTTTTGGGACTAACCTATTAACAAGATGCCGAAGTGCCAGTTCCTGTTTTCTGCTGTTTTTGTATTCCAGAAAAGCTAGTCTGGAAATATTCTCGGAATTGGACGAAACTACACGGGAGTCCCTATTTTACTAGAACTCATCTGACGGACCAAAGAGGCGATGGAGAGGAGCCACGTGGGCCCCACACGTGGCCAGGGCACGGGGCCCCCCTCTGCCGCGCCCTGGGGTGGTGTGGGCCCCACGGGCCTCTCCAGCCGCCGCCCTTTCGCCTACTTATTCCCCCGACGCGAAAACCCTAAGTACCTGAGCAAATATCCACGAAAAGTTCCAGAGACGCCGCCGTCGTCAACCCTAGCTCGGGAGGGTTCAGAACCTCTTCCCGGCACCCTGCCGGAGAGGGGAATCGTCACCGGAGGCTTCTACATCGCCATGCCTGCCTCCAGAGTGATGCGTGAGTAGTTCATCCTTGGACTACGGGTCCATAGCAGTAGCTAGATGGTTGTCTCTCCACTTTGTGCCATCATGTTTAGATCTTGTGAGCTGCCCTACATGATCAAGATCATATTATTGTAATGCTACATGTTGTGTTTGCTGGGATCCGATGAATATTGAATATTATGTCAAGTTGATTATCAATCTATCTTATATGTTATTTAAGATCTTGCATGCTTTCCGTTACTCGTAGATGCTTTGGCCAAGTAGATGCTTGTAACTCCAAGAGAGAGTATTTATGCTAGATAGTGGGTTCATGTCTCCGTTTAACCTGGGACAGTGACAGAAAGTTCTAAGGTTGTGGATGTGCTGTTGCCACTAGGGATAACCTAACGATGCTATGTCCACGGACATATGTGTTTGTTTACATTACGCACTTTACTTAATGCAATTATCCGTTGCTTGCAACTTAATACCAATGGGGAACTCGGATGACAACCCGGCGGTGGATTATTAGTCATAGATGCTGTTGGATAACGATCTATGTATTATGTCGTAATGCCCAATTAAATATCATAGTAGTCAACATGTCATGTATATGCATTGTCATGCGCTCACTATTCGTCAATTGCCCAGCTGTAATTTGTTCACCCAACATGTTAGTTATCTTTTATGGAGAGACACCACTAGTGAACTGTGGACCCCGGTCCATTCTTTTACACTGATTAAACAACCACAAACTGCAAACTGTTCCTTTTTCATTCTCTGCAATTTAATACTCATTTTCCACACCATACGTTTAATCCTTTGTTTTCAGCAAGCCAGTGAGATTGACAACCTCACTGTTTCGTTGGGGCAAAGTAGTTTGATTGTGTTGTGTGCAGATTCCACGTCAACAGTCCAGACTCCCATCAACAACACTATTTTTCTGGCGCCGTTGACAACCTTCTGAAGAGTTGCTGCTCCTACTGGTTCGATAACCTTGGTTTCTTTCTGAGGGAAAACTTGCTGCTGACTACATCATACCTTCCTCTTGGGGTCTCCCAACGAACGTGTGTTTCACGTCATCAATGTTTCATATACAGATTGTGAGACAGGGGGAGATAAAGTACAAGAGGGCAATGGTGCAGCACTGAAGGATATGATAGTCGGAGCAATTCCAGTAGGTGGGGCTCATGATCATGGAAATGGTGGTATGTCAGAAATAGAACGAGAGCAGGGGGAGTCACAAGGTGCACCTGATGAAACAATATGGTGGACAAGGCCTAATGAGGAACAACAGTTACAAGTATATACACGGAGACATGGAGTCGGTGAGGAACAAGTGCAGCTGGAGGAAATCAATTCATAGGGACATGTCACTGAAGCCCAAGAGGGACACACATTAGACAATGAGCAAGAAGTTGCGGCTGCACCTGATCCAGTTCCAGAATCTCCATCTCAACAACAAATATCAAGTCTAGCCTCTTCAAGTAATGATATACATTCGCTCCTTTATGATGATCTCGATCTCCCAATTGCTCAGGAAACCTACCCGGTCCACTGCTGGGAAATTACCTCCTAAGCTTGCTCTGTATGATGTTTCCAACTACGTTTCGTATACTTCAATTGGCTCACAGTATAAATCTTTTATAGCTGCTCTTGATTCTGCAGTCCCTATTCCTCATGATTGGAGAGAGGCGAAACAACATCCGGTCTGGAGAACAGCTATGCTAGAGGACATGGAGGCACTTGATAAAAATAATACTTGGGTACTTACTTCTCTTCCTCCAAATAAGAAAGTGGTAGGGTGCAAATGGGTATTTACAGTGAAACAAAATTCAGATGGTAAGATAGAGAGGTACAAGGCCAGGTTAGTGGCCAAAGGATATTGTCAAACTTACGGGGTGGATTATGATGAGACTTATGCACCTGTGGCAAAAATGAATACAATTAGAACCTTAATCTCAATAGCTGCTAACTATAACTGGAAACTGCTCCAGTTAGATGTTAAAAATGCATTTCTTCATGGATACCTTCAGGAGGATGTATATATGGAAATCCCTCCAGGTTTTAATAGTAAGGAAACGGAGGGGAAGGTATGCAGACTAAGAAAGTCCCTTTATGGACTCAAGCAGTCACCACGGGCTTGGTTTGGAAGATTTCAAAAAGAATTTTGTTCAATGGGTTACCAACAAAGCAATGCTGATCATACTCTTTTCTTTAAACATTGTCATGGTAAAATCACATTGTTGGTTGTCTATGTTGATGATATAGTCATTGCAGGCAATGACGAGGAGGAGATGTCACGTCTTAAGCAGATGTTGTCAAGATCATTTGGGGTCAAGGATCTAGGAAATCTTCATTACTTTCTAGTAAGTACGTGCTTGATTTACTTGCAGAAACGGGGATGCTAGATTGTAGACCTGCATCCTTGCCCATAGAACAAAATCATCGCACTATAGCTGAATCTGGTGACCCTGTAGACAAATATAAATATCAAAGACTTGTGGGACGTTTGATATATCTATCACACACTAGACCGGACATTGCATATTCTGTAAGTGTTGTCAGCCGATATATGCATGATCCTCGTACCAGCCATCAAGATGCCGTGAATAGAATCCTAAGATATCTTAAGAGCTGCCCTGGAAAGGGGATTATATTCTCTAGAAATGGACATGTGAATATAGAGGGGTATACAGATGCATACTGGGCTGGTTGTTTAGACGACCGAAAATCTACATCAGGTTACTGCATGTTTGTGGGTGGCAGTCTTGTTAGCTGGAGAAGTAAGAAACAAAGTGTTGTGTCAAGATCAACTGCAGAGGCCGTATTTAGGTCCATGGCATCTGGTTTATGTGAATTAATGTGGCTGAGGGTATTGCTTATGGAGCTTAGATTGTTTAATAATTCTCCTCTTCGGTTATATTGTGACAATCAAGCCACAATCAACATTGTGAACAACCCTGTTCATCATGATAGAACTAAGCACATCGAGATCGACCGACACTTCATTAGAGAAAAAATAGATGAAGGAGTAATTCAAGTCTGTTTTGTTAAATCTAGAGACCAACTTGCTGATGTATTAACAAAAGGGGTCTGCAATGTTACTTTTATGAGAATCTGTAGCAAGATGGGGCTTATAGATATTTTCAGCCCATCTTGAGGGGGAGTGTTGGAGTCCTTGTTTGTAAACTTAGAAGTGTGTAGGGACTGAACTGTAACTTGCCTTTTATTTATCAGATAGGGGAGAAGGAAATAGAGAATGAGAGAGATTCCAGAAAATCCCTAATCTACGACAAAGAGGTAGAGTGCAACATCATCGGCTCCAGAGAACTCCTGCAAGATGGCCCCCAGCAGCACATCCCAACCCTTCCTCTGCTCCCATTTGAACACACTAAGAAACACAAAGCCTTTGCCTTTGGAGCTCACGGGATTCGATGCCGAATCATTAGGTGCCATGAGAGAGAAACCAATTGGAAGAGGAAGTTTGGCGTGCTTGGCCGGATCAAAGAACACGACATCCACAGCCTGCACCACCTTGACGACCTTGGAGGCATCCACCCCGCTCTTCACGAATGTGGACACGTGGAAATCTGTCGGTACCCAGACGGCGTCCATCCGGTTGCAGCGTATGACATGCTCCGACGAGACACGGTCAGTCTCGAACATTGTACGGCCAATGACAAACGCCGGCTCGTCGTACCCGGTAGGAGGGCATGCCAGAGACCCTTGCACCGCCGGATACCATGAGTCAGGCTCAGTGTGGCACACAACGACGACCCAGGAGAGCTCACGCTGCGCAGTGGCTAGCCTGTGCGCCATGTTCTTAGACTGCTCAGGCAAGCCGTGCCAAAACTCTGGCGACTCGAGGTCGCCGTGGTGGGCGATCGAGAGCGTGAAGTTGTCACTGACGCCTGCGGCGACGTTTCCGTCAAGGAAGTCGACATAGGACCAGGCCTCGGAGCAGTAACCGCCGCTAGAGGCGAAAGGGGCCATCCATAGAAGACATGGTCGGTTCGAGGTGTCGTGCACAAGCTCTGGATTCATCGGGCGGAGAAGTGAAGAATTCGGCGTTATGAGCAAGCGGCGATCCGTCGGGTGGATAAGTGAAGAATTCGGCGTTATGAGTTGGTGGCTATCTGGCGACTGGAAAAGCGAAGTATTCAGCGCGTGGAGAATGGAGAAATTGGAAGTGGAGAGTAGGTGGCGATCTGGCGGGTGGAGAAGCGAAGTATTCGACGCGTGGAGAAGGGAGAAATTCAACGTAGAAAGTAGGTGGCTATCTGGTGGGTGGAGAAGCGAAGTATTCGACGCGTGGAGAAGGGAGGAATTCTATGTAGAGAGTAGGTGGCGATCCGGCGGGTGGAGAAGGGAAGAATTACGCATGAGTAGCGGGCGAAGGAGGCGTGCCCGGGGTTTGCTTGAGATAGGAAGGGCGGCGTCGAGGAGGGAGGACGCTGTGAGGAGGAGGAGTAGGCTAAGGAAGTAGTGGCTGGCCCTGGATTTGTGGGTTAGAGGCGAGCTTGCCATGGTGGCGTGGTTGGATGGCGGCAAAGCTCAGTCTTCAGCTAGCCCGGATGTGTAGCTCAGTGCATGGGAGTCTACTGTTTTTTGCCCTCAGCGTTAGAGGGAGGGGTGCTTATAAAGAAGCTACAGTAAATGATTCTCGAAGGGGCACGTGGCATCTCATTTGCTTTCTCTCTGTTTTCTCCTCCCGTCTCTATACCTCACGGTAGTCACGCCCACGCGCTGCTGACTAGCTCACGGCGGGGCGGGGCTAGCTTACGCGCGCGAGCCCTCGCGCGGTTTCGGACCAGCGCACGTGGGCTTCCGACAGCGACGGGAGGACCACCGCACGTGGGCGCCGGAGGAGGAAAAAGAGCTCGCCCCCGCCGTCAGCCTAACCGCCTGCTCCCGCCCCCCGCGGCCGGCGGCGCTACCGCGACCGCCTCGCCGTCCTCAAACCGCGGCCTCCGCCGCCTCGGACCATCACTCTAACCCCACTGTTCTTCTCCGGCTACGGCACCCCCGCACCCCCGCACCCTCCCCGTTAAGTTTTCTTCTCGCCTCCACCGCCTCCGCCGCGGCCAGCCGCGGCTCCGGCTCGGCCTGGCTCTGCTTCTGAATCATGGGGAGAGAGAGAAATTGGGGAGAGGAGGAGGAGGAAGAAGAACGTGGGGAGGGGAAACAACGTGGGGTGCACGGACCGCCCTCTTCCGTCGCGTGCCCACTTTCGTCGCGTGCACGAACCGCGCGAGCGTACGCGCGCTCTACAGATAGCTTTTCCGCTCACGGCGTAGTCAGGACCTGCGCCCTCGCCGCGCGCTAGCTGCCGACTAGCTCCATGGCGCGCAGCTCATGGCGTAGCCATTTCAAGCCGAGGTGCCGACGTGCCTTCACCCTCAACACCTATACTCGATCGTCGCCTGTGGACGCTTCAGCACTCTAGATCTAGAGGAGTTCAGCAAAGTCGTTGTATCCAGACCTCGCTTCAAGGATGTCTCCCTCCACCGCTAGCAATAGTCAGTAGAGAAGACGTTTCCGGCGTATTTTTCGTCTGAGCCCGCCTAACCATCATTACCGGCCGGAGCTGTGCGCCTGTGCACCATCGACTACCCAAAGTTACCACGGTAGCCTGTGGTGCCGATGATGATCTCGATGGGCTGCCGACACGCAGCACGTACCTCCGTAGTCGCCGGGATTGCTACACGTACCGGTATCGGCGCCACCACCGACGGCGCACTATTCTGAGGTTTGCTGGGAGCACCAAGCGCCATGAGGCGCGAACTTGGTGTGCAGCCAAGACAAGGCATCGGCTGTGTCTCCCTCTCTTTGGAAACACGCTTTCGCCCGCTATATTAATATAGCAACCAACTGATGCAACGATAAGGCCAATGTTGGGGCCAACAACACAAAGCAAGGCCAAAAAAACAGAAATGAAAAAAGAAAAGAAAATAACGCCGACAACGGCGGTTTGATGAAAACAGAGATGACTCGCAACCGCTGCGCCCTCCTGAGAATTCCCACCACGCTCCTAGCACTCCGAAGCGCCACGTACCAAGCAGCACCTCCAAGAAGATGAGCGACGACGACGACACTGCTGCCCGAACCAGGCCAAGGGTAACCCCTAGCGTGTCCTAGGGTTTTCCCCGGTACACCACGGGGGTAGGAAGAGGTACACCCGACGCTCTTCAGGAAGGATGGCGACACCCGCAGGGCGTCACTGCGTCGTTGTCGAGACCGACGGAGATTTCTCCCGACCCCCGAAAAACCACCCCCGGACGCTCCATAGTGTTCCACCAAGCTTCCGGTAGTACCGGTCTTCACCAAGGAAGTGCTTCTGTGAGGCATGCATAATACTCACGTCGCCATAAGAACGATACTGATTCTTGAAGCTTCAGCTCTAACAAGTCTGATGAATTAACAATACAGGACATTTTAGACACTGACACAGTCTCCACTCTCCAAGATGCCACTGTGACCATCTAAAGACTATTTCTATGAAATTATATTTTTTGCTTAATTCAAACAAATATGAGAACACATTACAAAAGTATATTTCATGATGGATACACTAATATCAATTAGTGATGGAGATTTTCGTGATTTTTTTCTATACTGATGCTCAAGCACATTTATTTTTAGGATGCAGAAAGTACTAATACCATAAAATACAGAGATTGATTGAAAAACCTCCATCATAGCGACTGCTGCAGCATCAATGCATCATCCAATACTTCTGTCATCTGGTAGACAGTTCAACTGTGAAATACACAGACAAAAGGTTATAAGACTGGAAATCCACAAATATATGATTGAAAAGTGTAGCTTCCCCTAACGTGTTTGAAGATATCCCCCGCAAAAAAACGTTTTGGAGATATATAATCTAATCTTTTTCATGTATGCTTGTAAGTGGAAACGATGTCCGCTATTACATGGCATCTTATTTCTATTGCTGCAAAAGTGTAAACGCCTGGCTAACAGAAGGAACAAATAGTTACCCCCAACTAGTGTTTACAACGGATTGGAAAAATCCTCTAGTTGAATCTTTGCCCAATTATATGACATATCTAGGTTGTCAGTCCGAGGTGGATGTCTCCAGGGTGCACCAAAAGACAGTCTGGTTTCTGGTACTTTACCCTCACAGACATCAGAGGCAAATCAGATAACTGGTGAGCAGAAATGAAACAACTGTCATGCTCTTTTCCCTCCCATTTTAACTGCATTCTCCTAGTTCTGATATTCAAAGCGGAAACACACGTTCTCAATGATAGAGCAGATTAGAAAACGGGAAATAACTACAGTTTATCCTAGCTGAGGGGAATGGTATTTCAAATGCGTATATGCCTCAGCTTTCACTAAAATTTTACTTACTTGCAAGTATGCCAGGTCTGTGTCAATAATTTCATCAATGTTCATGTCATGCAAAACACTGCAATGCAAAGCAGATTAAATTACAATGACAATTGATTGAAGCATGGTTACATTTTGGCAGTGTCGAACAAACTGAGGTTGATGCTTTTACCATATATATGTTTTCAAACCTGAAAACACAATGAAACCACATGCAATTTTGGTGTGAAATTACAATAACAATGACGTCTCACACATTTTGTTACCTTGGAGTGTGTACGGACAGCCAACATTCTTCTTCCTCCACCTTCTTGCTGCATCAGAAACATCCTCACTCTGAATAGTCATCAGTGGCTTGGGCATCTGGACTGAAATAGTAAAAAAAAACTGTGTTACTTGAACCATGACCTCTGCACCAGCCACAAGCACGTCCTTGCCTGGCTCCAGCTTGCTGCAGATCATTTGCTTCGCTTCCAGTGTTGGCTGTGGGCCTTAGACGGCTTTTTGAGGAGCGCTTTCCCGCTAGACCATTTCTCATGAGAGCATTGATTGTTGAAGATCTGTAATTGTTGCTTGGGGTGGTGCTTTTTGCAGCTGTAAAATCAAGATCCATATTTTGTTTCTACTGTCATTTACAGCGGTAAAATGAGCAAGCAAAATATATTTTTTCATATATGAATCAGTTGTCGGAAGTTTCACATGAAGACCAAGCAAACTGCGGTTTCATCAGCGAAAATGCATTAGTTGTCGGAAATTCACATCATACAATACAGCTGCCGCATCTGCATCCTAGCAAAGAAATACATAATAAAAAACATAAAAGGATAGGAAATATTTATGTGCGCATCCGCATCTGCTCTCCTGAACCGAATGGAAATGATTTGCAGTGCACATATGTGTATGTAAGCTCTCCTGAACTGCTATCTGCACATTACCAAAGCGAAAATCAAAAACGAAAGTTACATGCATCTTAGCTATGTTCAATGTTAAGCATTCTACTAGTCATTTTCTACAAATCTGACTATTAATCTTTGTAATACAATAATTCAATTACAATTGCACATACTATTTCAGACTTGGAAAACCAGTAATAGTTAACCATTCTATTGTTTTACGTTCTATTTCGAACCTGTTAGTTATCACTGCACCAGATACGAGGTTGAATTCATAACTTTGCAAGAATCGGGTTGTGCTGAAAAAACAAATTAGTATCTGCAAATCTGTCTCTGAACACCAGTTTAAACCACACAAAAAAAAATCATAACTAGATCTTCATTTATGTACTAGCTAAAAGGCGAAGGTGTAAATATCATGCAAGGGGTTGAGCTGAATGGTCACATTCAATATTATTCTTTTAACAGCAAATGTCGAGTTAGCCAAAAATAGATACCATATGATGTCATAAATCAATAACATGCTTGCTTAGCATTCAACTAAAGATGGCATACAGGCAAACAAACAACAGTCGCCATTTATCCGACAATTACAGAAACTGATACACGTAACTCCACAAAGGTAGCACGGACTAACATGCCTACCATACATACATGAAATGTGTGGTGTATGATACCTACTTTCCTTTCGAATTCGTGATCACATTTCAGCTATCTACTGAGTACTGGGTACTGGAAAGCACCTGTTGTATCTGATCAGCAACAATCCTTGCCACAACCTCTGGTGAAAACCTCTCGACCATGTCCTCCCTTGCCTTCCTCCCTTTACTCCTCGCCTCTTCTCGATCAACAAAGACGTGTCTCATCAAAGCTCTCAGATGATCAACTGATGGCTCAGCACAGAGATGACCCTTGAATGACCCTTCGGTGACCTCAGCCAGCCGGTCCACATCTAATGGGTACCCATTCTCTTCGGTCAGGTATTCCGTTGGGCCTGACCAATTCGTCACGATCACCGGCAGTTCCATGGCCATGGCTTCAACCACCGGCCTGCCCCACCCCTCGCCACGGGAAGGCAGCACAAATGCATCTGCGGCCTTGTACAGCCTTGGAAGGGCAGACTGTGGGACATGCTCATCAACCACCCGGACCTCTGCCCATCCTCCCACTGGCTCCTCAATGCTGGAGTTCTTCACAAATCTATAGATCTTCCCTCCGAAATCAGTGTCAGAGTGATAGGCATTGGTCAGTAGGTAGAGTGCAACATCATCAGCTCCAGAGAACTCCTGCAGGAAGGCTCTTAGCAGCACATCCCAGCCCTTCCTCTGCTCCCATTTGAACACACTCAGAAACACAAAACCTCTGCCACTGGAGCTCACGGGATCCGACGCCGAATCATCAGGTGCCATGACAGAGAAACCAATTGGAAGGGGAAACGCGACGTGCTTGGCCGGATCGAAGAAGGCAACATCGACGGCCTGCACCACCTTGATGACCTTTGAAGCATCCACCCCGCTCCTCACGAATGTGGACACATGGAAATCTGTCGGTACCCAGACAGCGTCCATCCGGTTGCAGCGCCTGACATGCTCCGGCGAGACACGGTCGGTCTCGAACATCGTACGGCCGATGACGAAGGCCGGCTCGTCGTACCCGGTAGGCGGGCAAGGCAGAGACTGGTACATGGGCGGGTACCACGCGCCTGGCTCGCTGTGGCACACGACGACGGACCGGGAGAGCTCGCACGGCGCGGTGGCGAGCCTGTGCGCCAGGTCCTTGGACTGCTCGGGCAGGCCGTGCCAGAAGTCCGGCGACTCGAGGTCGCCATGGTGGGCGATCGAGAGCGTGTAGTTGGCGCCGACCCCCGCGGCGACGTTCCCGTCGAGGGAGGCGACGTAGGACCAGGCCTCGGAGCAGTAGCCGCCACCGGAGGCGAATGGGGCCATCCATAGAACACATGGTGGGCGTCCCGCGTGCCCCGAGGTGTCGTCCAAGGGGCCTGGCTCCGGCGGGCGGAGAAGGGAGGACTTGGGCCTGAGGAGCAGGTCGAGGAGGCGCGGCAGGGGGTTGTTTGAGGTGGCGAAGAGGACGGCGAGGGCGAGGGCCAGGAGGGACGGCGCCGTGAGGAGGAGGAAGAGGCGGTGGTGCCTGGGTCTGGGTTTGGGGGGTGGAGGAGGTAGAGATTGGGCAGGAGGTGAGCCTGAGTCTGCCATGGTGGCCGAGACGATGGTGCGGGTGCGGGCACGAGGCCGGCTGCGTGGCTGGCCGGCGGCAGGCTCAGTCCTTGGCGAGGCAGATCGGCAGCCCGGATGTGTTACTCATTGCGATTTGGGAGTCACTTTTTTTGTCTGAGCGTCAGAGGATGGCACACTGCATTCTGCAATGAACAATACTACAGAGGAAGAAGTTCCGTTACAAAAAATTGCGAATTCCACTTTTTAAAAGCCTGTGACACATATTATCCCATTTAGTGAAAAATTTATCAAATTAATCCATCTAGAAAATTTTGAACATGATTTTAACCCCATTTTAGCATTCTGAATGTATTGTTTCGTAAGACCGGACGTGTTAGTCCGAAGTCCGAACACGTCCAATGTGGCGCGAAAAATTATGTAAAACGAGGAGAGAATTGTCGACAATCATGTTCAGCCTTCTCTTGTCAATTTGTTCCATTCATCGTCGTTCTCTTATTTTCAAATCTCAATCAACTCATACCTTACCCAACGGATATGCATCAGAAAAGGAGGGTCTAAAGTTTCTAAAATAGATAATCCATACGAATTTTTACATAGGGTAATTAGTGTCATATTCACTCTTTGATTTTTTTTCGGCTCTTTATGGAATTGCATAGTCATGCTGCTAAACCCACTCGAAAGAGCACAATTGTTCTTTCCCCGACACTAGATACATATTTTCTTTTCCACTACACACACAACACACATCTTCTATTATGCCGTATATAGTCATACTGCAATCTCTTCTCTCTCTTTTTTATCATTGAATTATTTTGATCAGATATCCAAGTAAATTTCGCAACTAGCAAGGTTTGAAGCAAGACAGCAGCAACATCAAGATTGAGGTGGGCACTTCGAAACATACTTGTTTCAAACCAAGACAAGCGGCCGCATCAACTAGTATAATATCTGCTCGATTAATAACACACTCAACAAATTGCTCCAAACCCTCAGCATTTCGCCAGAGCCTCTTTTTCCCCTTTGGGATTGGTACAGAGACGATCCTCCCATCCCAACAGTATATCAGCCAATTCCAGAGCCAAGCAACTTAGCAAAGCAAGGCGTATACATACTGGATACAGATGACAGAGTGGACACGGTCGTTCTACTAAGCCATGAATTGAAGTATTGTTATGCGTAGCCGAGTGTGTCAGAACATGAACTGGTACATGCTCCTGATCATGCTGAATTACAAAAATCATCCGCCAAAAGAACTGTTACAGAGCGTATTTCCAATTATCCGAGTATGTCCACGGCAAAAAGCAATTTTGTGTCACCTGCTGTTGCGACTCGAGCGAGATTCCCAGTTCCCAACATCGGCAGTACTCATCCATAATGGTGTATAGTATAGATAAATAGAAACCTAAAAAGAACAATACTGCTACTACGATTGGAGACATCCTTGTTAGCACAAATAGACCTCTGCCAACCATGATGTGAAATTCCTGAACCACCCTGAAAAGTCAAAAGCAGCAAGGGTTCAGCCAACTGAGGATTTAAGTGTGGTTCGGATAATGCCCAAATTATGAGCCCAAGACCAAGTACTGTAAACCAACGCCCCATTTGTTTATTTACTGAGAAGTGAGAACACAATGGTCATGGCGTCATGCATGTATGCGCATGGTCGACCGTTTAGTATGCAACTAGGTGATGCAGACTAAAGCATTACTCGCGGTTCAATGTGAAAATAAAGAGTACGTGTGGGTTGTTAGGCACATCTCAAAATGTAAATGTCAAAATGGAGCTCTATGTGACATGTAATTGATGAAAAGAGATGAATAGTACACATTCAGAAAGATAAGCCAGTGTCTTGTTCTGTTTATTCGCAATCGAGAACACAAAAAGCCTTTCTGATTCTGCACCCTACTACCAACAATGTAACATGGAGATGCTACCTGTTTTCACAGCTTTTAGCCAATAATTGAACTTTGGGAGAGTGGATGAGCACAAGGTAGAGCACATTTGGAGGCAGGCATTTCTGCGAAACGATCAACAGGGTGACAGGAACACCAAAAGCAGGCACGTCAGCCACTTAGACAGGAGGGCCCTGATGAAGGAGACTACAGTTGTTTGTTACTATTTTTATTTACACTTAATTTGATTTTACAGATAACTGTTTGAAGTATAGTCGCGGCAGTCGGGAATATTTTTTCAGGCCAAATAATGTAATGCTACAAGCTGAAGCTGGACGAAAACTCAACATATGGAACAATTATTCCAATCTATAAGATCCATTCATACCAGGTTACTACTGACTGAAAGGAACATAGCAAATGGTTATGACTTATGACAGGTGAATGAACTTACATGTGCATGCGAGTGTTTGTGAAATCATATATATGCTTCAGAAATCATATATATGCTTCAAATAATTCTTATGGGATACTACAGAGTAAATCCATCAAAATCATAAGTCAGTTCCACATCATATCATTGAAAATGGTTCCTGGTCCATTCAAATCACTTCTAGATAATAGAAAATTTTCTTGACATATCCTGTATAACAATGAAATATAAGGGCCCCACTTCCAGTTCAAAATAACTCGATGAATATATGAGAACTTCTTATATACCTTTGTTACTTGTAGCCGATTTCTTTCATCAGGTGCCGATAGCTTCGCCCGCGTATTGCACGTTGCCATAAGAATGATACTGATTCTCGAAGGCTCAACTCTAATCTCTGCTGAACAAGCCTAGGCATAACCAAATAATAAATTCCGTAAGAAACAAATTATATCCTATAACATCAACATGTAAGTAGTACAACAACACACCATCTAGCGAGACAACGCTCAAACCCACGAGTGATTGGTCGCATAAAGGATGGTTCTCTCTGTTGATAAAGTAGTCCGACCTGCAAACAGCAACCATGTAAGCATCACATCATTACGCCAATACTCCATCTGAGTAACAATATAGGCTTTTTAGACATCGACAAGTAAAGCTGAGAATGGTTACAAAACTGCACCATACCCCAACTGAACCTTCTGTCAGCCCAACCAACTAAACCCACTAAAAAAATTATGAACCCAACCAAACCTAAACCTGCTCGATCTTTCCACCGAACCGAACTAAACCGATTGCCCATCTATGGGTTAAAACCATTTAGTAAAGTGGGTTGAAAACTGTTTGCTCTAATGGGTCAACGCCTGACACGCTGAGGTCACGTTCAGGAAGATGGACGCACGAAAAGTACCGTTCGGGTTCACGCCTGACACGCTGCCGCAAAACCTCATCGTCGCGCCAACTCCAGACCCAACCACTCGCACTCATTAATCGTCGTCTGCTACCGTCAGCCGTGGAGCAAACAGGGCTAAACAGTTTTCGCAAACTGGGTACAACCACAGGTTTAAACTGTTTGGAACCGAAACTGTTGAGCCCATACTTGACTGTACCCAACCATTTGGTACACAAAACCAAACCAAACCAAACTAAACCATTGTGTGAGTCAGCCTGTTAACACCTGAACTATACGAGCCCACACAGAGAAATTGACCCGACAAACCCGGTTATGGAAAAACCATTCTCAGATTTATCGACAAGGCCACCAAGATGTCGCTTTGACCATCTATAGACTATTTCTATGAAAATATGTTGCTTCAAACAAATGTGAGTACACAATACAGAAGTACATTTCATGATGGGTCTACTGATATCAATTAGTGATGTGGATGTTGGTGATTTTTTTCTATACTGATGGTCAAACCTATTTTACAACGCAGACTGTACTAATACCATACAAAGATTGATTGAAATACCTCCATCATAGCGACTGCCGCAGGATCATCCAATATTTCCAGGCTATCATCTGCTAGGTAGTTTACCTGTGACACACACAGAGAAAAGGCTCTAAGACTCTGGAAATCCACAAATACAAAGACTCTGAAAATTCTGCTAAGGTGTTTGAAGATAATATATCTATATTTTCCATGCATGCTTGTAAGTGGAAATAGGGGGACGTTTGTCACTTCCACTATTACGTGTCATCCTTATTTTTATTACTGCGGAAATGCAAATGCCAGGCTAGTGGAAGAAACATAATAGTTACCCCAAATTCAGCATTTACGAAGGATTGAACAAAATCCATTAGTTGAATCTTTGCCCACTTATATGATGCATCAGGGTTGTCCGTCCGAGGTGGATGTCTCCAGGGTGCACCAAAAGACAATCTATTTTCTGGTACTTTACCCTCACGGACATCCGAGGCAAATTTCTGCACCATACTCAATGCTGTCTGCATTGCAGGATTCACAACAGATACCTGACAAGCAGAAATGAAACAACAGTCATGCTCTTTTCCCACCTATTTTACTGGATTCTCCTAGTTCTTATATCCAAAGCGGAAGCACAGGTTTTCAACGAAAGAGCAGATTTGAAAATGGATAATAAATACAGTTATCTAATCTGAGGGGAATGGTGTCACGAATAGCGTGTGGCTCAGCTCTGACTGTAGTTTCACTTACTTGCAAGTGTGCCAGGTATGTGTCAACAATTTCCTCAATGTTTGTGTCATGAAAAACCCTGCAATGCGAAGGAGATTAAATTGCAACAACAGTTCCATGAAGCATGAGAACATGCCAGTGTCAAACAAACTGAGGTTGATGCTTTTACCATATGTATGTTTTAAACCTGGAAACATAATGAAGCTCTGCTACTCAAGAGGAGTTAATTGTATAGCAGAAATCTGCTAACTAATACTCTCTAGTTTAGTTTGCTAAAAAGGCGTACATTGTGGAACAGAGGTAGTACTATATATGTTTCATTGTGTAAAAATAATACTATATATTTCATATTACAAATAAGAAGGCCTGAGGTGAGGTCAAAGACTTCAAACTCTTCTGCCTATAAACATTACAAGTATAATATAGTAATATACATATCAAAAATAGAAAATTAAGTACCCAAATGATTTACTGAAACAGTCATGACAAAGGATAAAAACACCTAAACTTGGTCACTTGGTACTTTTTATAACTGTAACACAAAGACATGAAATCAACAAGAACAACAAGCATATGTAATTATTTTACTTACTGATGACAGCAAATATTATAACTAAGGCCATCATATCAAGATTCGTGACACAGGAATGTGTAAGTTACTTACTCTGGGTCCCTTGCCTTTTGCTTCAGCGTATATATCTCAGATAATTGTCGTGGGTTTGTCCCAAGAATCTCATCAACAACTTTCCACTACAACTTCAAAACTTCAATAAACATGGGAAGGAAATTATGCATAGGGTTTGGACAAGGGGGAGGGGGGGGGGGGGGGGGGGGGGGACGGAATTAGCAAGTATAAAATCTTACTACCTCCTGTTCACTGAAGAATTCAGAAACCATATGCAGTTTAGATTCTTGTTGTGTCCAACCAAATGTCTGTGGTACCAAATAAACGTGACTTTTTATGTTAACATTAGTAAAAGGGGGAAAAGCACAAGTGTCCAAAAGTAAACTAATCATACCTCACGAGAAATGAAGATATTAGGAAAACCAAAATCAACAAATGCTTGAGAAGAATAGTATCTGCAAATATTTGAACAGGAACATAATTTCATCAGTTTACATGTGCATGCTTTTTATAGAAGAGAAAGGAAGGTTAAGGGCAAGGGCGCAGCATAAAGCCTAAGCTCGACAAAGTCTTTGAGGGGAAATTTTTCCAACTAGACCGATAAATGAGAAAAAGTACCAGTCGTACCAAGAACCAAAGGCGCCAGCTTTCATTTATATATATACCGTATCTTTTAGCCTAGATAGCCAACTATCACTACAATAGGTAGATAAACAGATCAACTGTATCTTTACATTTTTGGTATGCTATGATAATCAGAAGATACGAGTGACAGACAGTGGAACAAGGCACTGAGGCACGGTATCACCAAAAATGGTAAAAAATAGATCAGATATGTTTATTCAGCCAGGGCAGGATTTGTCAATCTTGCTGCAAGTCTTATAGCGTCTCTATGCATTCTGCTCATTCAGGTAATGCGAGATTTACTGAACATATCATGCAGGAACATGTAGGCAGACTCTTACCCATCTGAGGTCGACATAAACACAGGCAAGCACTGTTCATTAGCACCAAGTGCGATCACCCTCCAGATTAAGCTGTCATGGTACATTGCTGCAGGCACCATAGTCTCATCCTCACACGTTGCCCTCTTGAGTACATCCACATTGTTCAGCACCAACTTCGGCTGCACATCAACAATGTCAGCACTGGCACGATGCCTCGATGATTTCCACATGAATTCCCACACCAAACTGAAATCACCCAAAACTCTACCTGGAAGAAATCCTGCTCAGCCGCGCCTGACAACACATCCAGCAAGAGGCATGGCCAGTCTGTGGCTGAGTTGACCAGCGGACGCGAGAACCGACCTGTCCTATTCATCTCCCGCAACGCCTCCTTCCTCCACCCCTCCTGCATCCGGAGAAGTTCCTTGGCCACACGCAGGGCCGCCATGGCCTCCTGCATGTACGCCGTCTCCTCCATGGAACAGTTAGTCGCCTCTCCCTCGCCAATGCGGAACGTGGGGTCGTCACCACGGGCCAAGGAGGTTGCGGATAGGACGGCCCTCGCCCATAGCACTGGAACCGAGGTAGTGGCACGGCCGCGGCCGGCGAGGCGAGAGAGCGCGGTTTGGATGCCGTGGGACCGGGAGAGCGCGGCGAGCACGTCCTTGGAGCCGACGGCACCTCGGAGTACTGCGGCGCGGGTGAGCTCCTCGAGCGCGGACTCGAGCTGGAGGCGGAGGGAAGGGAGGGAGGGGGCCGTGTCGGCGAGGAGAGACCAGGGCGCCGCGGTGGCGTGGACGGGGGAACTGGGAGCCGGGCGGAGGAAGTCGACGAAGGCGGCGTAGTGCGGGGGCTCGGACCACTGAGGGAGGAGGCGGTTGAGGAGGATCGTGGACTTGCCGGCGCCGCGGGGCCCGTGGAGGAGCAGCGGCTGCGGCACGCGCGGGTGGAGGGCGTGGTTGTGGAGGACGGTCTCCAGGACCGGCCGCGGGATCACGCGCCACGGGCGGCTGGCTGCCCCGCCGGCGGCGGCAGCCATGGCGAGCGGCGGCGCGCGGAGGTGGCTGTAGGGTTCTGTGGGGTTTCTGGGTCGACGGGTGTGGTGGGGGTGAGCACACGAATGGAGCGAGGAAGAAGAAAGTCAGATGGGATCGTGAAGTTCCTTTTTTTTTTTTGAGAGGTGGATCGTGAAGTTCCTGGCCGGCCGGACCCCAACATACCTCAGGGTGCAAGTGGGAGCGGGCTACCCGCGGGGCCCACGAATTTGGCCCACTTAAATTACTTCGTGGGTGCTCACGGGTGAGTCGCTGAGATATGTGGGAACTGTGGGCTGTCCCACAGACCCGCAACTAGCCCACATAATCCCACTTAGCAAAGAAGCTCTGAATACTCCTCGATCCTTAATTGATCCCTCGGCTGCAAAGCGAAAAATGGCCGCGTCTGCCGGCGGTGAGTACGCAGTACGCTAACCGTGATGTGCTGCTACCTGCTAGCAGGTCGTGCACGCAGCACGCATGTGGGGCTGGTCGGCTGACGGCATGGTGTGCAGCAGCCAGCAGTTTGCGAGCTACTTCGTATCTTTCACGTGGGAATGCGGGGGTGCGTGGCTCATCAGTGCAGGATCGATGACGCAGTGGTGCGGGCCTGTGGGGCGCGGTGGTGTGGCCTGCAGCCCGGCTGCTCGCCGAGAGAGCACGGCGACGCCGCGCCGTCGCCATCAGCGAGAAGCGGCAAGCACGGCGACGTCCCCGTTGACGAGAAGTGGTACAACAGCTAGCAGAGCAGCTCGCCCAAGAGCACGGCGACAACGCCCGGCGCTGCCGGTGAGAAGCAGCACAACAACAAAGCAGCTCGTCCGAGAGCACACGGCGAAACCGCCGGCGCTGCCAGCGAGAAGCGGCACAACGGCACAACAGCTCGCGAAAGAACGACGATGGCGTGCCGAGAAGCTCGTCCGAGAGAACGACGATGGCGTGCCGTCGCCGGTGAGAAGCGACACTGCGGCACAACAGCTCGCGAAAGAGCACGGCGAAGGCGCGCAAGGGCAAACTTTTGATTTTGATTCATATGCGGGCGTATGTGGGCTTCGTGAGCACCCGCATATGTTTAGTGGGTTACCGCGGAACGCCCATTTATCATGTGTGGGACTGTGTGGGTATTAAGCGGGGGCCCACGAGCAGTCCCACCTGCACCCTGAAACATACCAGATTGTTTAGCTGGGCCCCTCAAGTACAGATGTCTCTTTAGGTCGTCTTAAAACAAGCCCAACTAGAGCCGGATTGTCGACGGCCTTGTGAGTTGTTACGGTCATATGTCAAGTTTTATTTTGGTTTGTGCTTCTAAGGATGACTCCAATGGGGCCGACGCAAACGGATGCGTGTTTGGTCCATGTTTGGTTCGTTTGCGTCGCCAAAAGGATGCGCGTCCGGCCCAGGTCCGCCCCTTTCCGGTCACTGCGCCCAACGGGGCCGACGCATTGAGTCCGCCCGGCCAGGGATTTTGATCATTTTAGGTCAGGGTTTTTGATCACATTGTAACAAAACAAGTATAAGAAGCAAAATAAACATAATCCCGGCCTCACACAGGGCATGTCTGGATACATACCCAAAATATATAAATCCCGGCCATCGGCCATGTTTTTTCGGCCATATCGGCCATAGTTCAGCACCGGCATGCAACATAATAAATAAAAGGACCGAGATTTGATCAATCTTGGTCCATGTAGTACCTTTGCTTCTTCATGTAGGCCTTCTTCCTAGGGGTGAAAGCCGAGAGATCCATGTCCATGATCCTGGCCTCCTCGGCGCGTAAGGCGAGATCAAGGTCCTTGGCCTTCAGGTCGACCTCCTTCTCCTTCACGTCGGCTTCCCTTGCTCTTACCTCGACCTCCTTGGCCCTTTCCTCGGCTTCCTTGGCTCTAGTCCGAGTGTTTTCCTCGTCTATATCGAGCCTCTTCTTCTGCAATTCGAAGAAGAGCTTGGAAGACGTCTCTCTCTCTAGGCGTCCCTTTTCTCTCCTTTCCTCCTTTTTGTCACATGACTTGTCCTTTTGGGATAGGAACCCGTTCAATGTCGCTTGCAACGAAAGGGTTATTGCATCGCGTTTCAACTCGGTCTTTGAGTTGTTCTTCCCCCTTGGCCTCCCCTCCTTTTCCATTGTGCCCTCGTCCTTATCATCTGGCTGTCCACCTTGCTTGAGGGAGGCGTAGAGGTCCTTCCACTTCTGTTGGTCCTTGAGTGCCCGGTAGCAATGGGTCAAGTTGAAGGTCTTCTTATGTTGAGCCTTGAAGGTTTCCAAAGCTTGCAACACCTGTGCATACAAGGTTATAGCAACCAAAATCATTGCAACGAAAATGAATAAGAAGGGAAGAGGAATTACCAATTCCTTCACTCCATAGCTACTTTGCGGCCGGGCTTGAACGTTTTCAACGGAGCCGCAAAACTTGCTCATCTCCGCTTGTATGTGGAGCCACCTCTTGGAGATAGATACCTCGGTCCGCTGCGTTTGAATGTTATTGGGCGGAAGGATTCTGCACTCATTGTAGCGCTTGGTGAACCCCCCCCCCCCCCCCCCCCCAATATGTCGTCCCTCTTTGCTCGGTCCCGAGAATTTGGTTGGTTCCAACCTCGATCCAAGCACGTCTTCCTCGGGCGTGAATGAGGCGCCCCTTTGGCTGATCTTCCTCTTCATGGCCTGGGCTTGGGTATCGAGCTCGACATCAAAAACCGGCTCAGCATCGATGTTGATCACATCGGGGCCGGTCGACGGAACTTCATCTTCTCCGGCATTATAGTCGTCCTCGGCGTACTGATTGTTGTCCCTGACCATGTCCTGGAGGACGTCCTCCCCGTCGTAGGCGTCCTCCTCCTCCTCATAGTACCTACGGTCACCCGGCGACGGCCTGGGCAAATCGCCGAACAGGTTACGTGCGGCCTGGGCGGCCACCACTGCCGGGGCAGCTGCACGCGCTGCCGCAGTCTGCGGCGCGGGCGAGTGTGCAGCCAATGGTGTAGCGGCCGCGTTAAGATCAAGGGTAGGTACCTCGACCGCGGAATCGGCTGAGGTAGGGGAAACCCGCGGCGGCATGGTTCCCGGGAGGTACCCGTACGCAGGCGATGGTGCCGTCGCGGAAGATCTCGACCTTGGCGGTCGTGTCGCCGAGGCGTTGGAGCTGGCCGCCGCAGTCGCGACCCTGACCGCGGCCGCAGTCGGGGCAATCCCAATCAGGAGGAGGGCAGCGGTCGCGGCCCTGGACACGAGGTCAGATTCGTTCGCCTCGCCCTGCTGCTCGGCGGCGGCCTTCTTGGCGGCGTCGAGCTGGTCCTGCTTCAACCTCTTCCTCCGGGCGCCCCGCTTCTTGGTCTCTGCGGCCCTCTGTTCTGGCGTGAGTTCCTTCTTTGTTTTCTTTTTAGCTTGGGGCGCAGGTCCAAACTCGGCGGCGGCGTCGGCCATGGCTAGGACTGGAGTGTGGACTGGGGTTTTGGGAGAGGAGGAGATACCGGAGTGTGAATTTCGCCCAGAGAGCGGACTGGAGGAGGACACAAAAGCGGTCCGCCGCGCGTCCGGGGCCGACGCATCGGTGGCCCAAATTTGGGCCAGGAATGCGTCGCGGCGGACAGAAAAACGGACCGCGGTCCGTTTGCGTCACCCCGTTGGGCCGTGTTTTTGGCTCCAACGGACAGGAACGGACGCGCACGGACTCGATGCGTCGGCCCGTTGGAGTCATCCTAATACTCCCTCCGATCTGATTAAACTGTCGCTGGAAAAGTCCTGCTCAGGTACAAATTCTTTTATGTTTTTTAGAACCATGCAGGAGAGCTGCATGTTATATATTAAGAGAGAGGAAGGTTTAGGTCATATAAGACCAAAGTACAGCATACAAACGACCATGAACAGAAACAAAAAAACAAAAACAAGAATGAGAGCAGGACATCATGAAGGAACAACCTAGATAGCACTACGACCAACAGGGTAACTACTGGAAACTAATGCGACCCCTGCTAGCAACTGCCCATTGTAGCTCTTCAGCCTTGATGTTTTCAATCAGAGTTTGAATTGGTGTGAAAACCTTGTCAAAGACTCTTCTGTTCCTCTCGCACCAGATAGACCAGACCACCAGCATGTAGGTCGCAAGAAATCTTTTCCGATCGTTCCCTTGGAGTTGTCTTTCTCCGCACAGCCACCAATGATTCAGCGATGAGGAGGTTTGTGGCATAATCCGAGTTAGACCAGCCCAACCCAAAGTAGTGCACCAAATTATATTGACTACCCCACAGCTCATGAAGAGGTGTTCTGCGTTTTCGTTGCTAGCGTAGCAAAATACACACTTTGGGTTATGTTGGAGGCCCCTTTTCTCTAGTCGATCAGCAGTCCATATCCGCCTCTTGAAGAGCAGCCAAACGAAAAATCTTATCTTGAGCGGAGCCCAAGACTCCCAGATTGCCTTGGCCGCGGCGTAGTTGATGTTGGTAGCAAAGTGAGCTGAATAGACCGATTTAGTAGAGAAGGATCCGTTGGCTTCCCAGGTCCAAGTCCAGGCGTCCTCGATATCTGGGTTTAGTTGGAACGACCGTGTTTCTTCCCAGATGGACAAAGCCTGCAAGAAGGTGCTAATGGTGATCGGTTTTTTGATGTCGTTGATCACAAATTCTTTTATGATCAGAGGGAGTATGTTTTTTCATGCTACCAGTCTTCTTCTCGGACAAATCGGTGACTAACCAATAATTAGGGCATGTACAACGAGAGTATATTAGCAATACCATATAGGATAATTGGAAGAGAGAAACTCAAAAGAAGGAGATGATCTCTTACAACAAATAAATAATGCATTTTCTCCATTGTATGAGATGTCATCGCTTACTCACACATGTTTTCTTATTTAATTTTTAACATTTTATAATTCAAAGCATGTAAAAATTAACTGTGAGAGATAACTTTAGAGACGATTCATTGTACACTCATCTTACGAAAAAACTACGGTCCTATCAATCACTATACATGCTCTCGGATAGGTTCTCTTGCGACTATCTCTTTTTACGTGCATTTTACAAATTATAATTGCCAAACCAGTCTGCTCAGCGGACTCTTGTCTCGTTACAAGACAACCAAGAGACACCAAGCCAGCACTTCAAACTATCCAATAGGCCACACCCAACCGGTGAGAATCACAACATTAGCTTGGAACTCAATCATCATATTCCTAAAGCTTCTTGCGCTGCACCTGGGTAGCTAGCTATGGAAAAGGACACCGACTTGGTCTGAATCTTGTGTGCCGCATAGGCAGCTGGTGCTTCTACAGTGCTACTAGTGTGGGAAATGAGAGCACATATTGCCCCTCGTGCTCAGAAAGTGAGTGCTCAAACGAACGAGACGATGCTCAATGTCGCAAAATCCTGATGCTTCCTACTCCTATATACACTATGCGCGCAGTGTGGTATATGCGATATGTAGATACGACTTAATTAGTTCTACTCTTCTCCGGTAAACCTTAGATGCTTTGTTTGTAACCAAGGATACTAGCTACTTCGGTTTTTCTCTTCTTAAATAGGAAGAGTAACATGTCATACCATGTGGTGAAATAATGCACATAAAGTTGAGACATCATTTTATGTACGGAGTAAGTAGTAACATTATTTTCTTCTCATTACTATTGACATGTACAGCAATTATATGTGTGTAGATACATGTAAAGTTAGACAAAGTTGAGACATACTTTTATGGACGGAGGGAGTAAAAAAAGATCGTAGGCTCGAGAAAACCTCAATTTTAAATTAATGAAACCAAACTGGCAAACACACATACGATTCATACAGTACCAAATTAAGAAAAACAGACACACGGCCCGACAGGTAGCATGCAAGCTACGGAAAATAGCGTTACTTTGATGAAAGTACCAGGTGTTACTAGTGTATAACAACTTATATTTGTGCAGCTATGAATGATTTTCAGCAATTATAATGTTTCATGACACTCTTAAATATTTTTCTGACTCATACCATAGCTTTATCTTACAAGCATAGTATAACTAGATATAAATACTTAAGACATCAACACAGTAGTAGCTTGGTTGAATTTTATGTATGGAAGTATTGTTCTTGATTTAAATACCTCCTTCCAAGAAATTTATTTCATTTTCTCTACTTTCCTTTCTTGTTCTTTCCTTTGTGTATTATATGAATTTTTTCACTAGCCATGGTTCCATTGGACTGACCCTGAAACCAACATGGAGTTTTCACTAGGTATTATTGCTCTCTGCGAACACAATAATTTCGACGTATAGTATCTCCGTAGGCCCCATGCAATCCCACCATATAGAACACAAACCACACACATAAAACGCGAGGCACAGCACGCGCACTGCCTCCTCCCTTCACCCAAGAGTCAGCCACACTGTGTTTAGTTTACCACGTACTAGCAGTCAGTACTGACTCCTAGTGGCCAGTGACCAGGTAGATCCGTACTTTAGCGAGATAGTAACCCACGGTTACATCGACAGGCGCACACTCGATACCAGTAGTAAAAGGAAGGTGACAGACATGGGAGGCATGGTGAGGAGGATCGTTGTACCTAGCCCAACAAAGTTTAATCTCCAGATTCGGCGCTGATGTTTTTCATCTAAGCGGAATATTTTTCAGTGGGAGCCGACGTCCTTGTCGACAGTGAAATGACTGTGAATCTAAAAACCTGATTCGTCGGCTCAGTCTTTTAAAGGTGCTCATAGGGGTAGGATGTGTGTGTCCGTTCATAGAGGAGTGAGTGTACTCGCGTGTATGTGAGTGTTCGTGTTGTACTGTGTTTAAAAAACATGGAAGACGATTGTGAAAACTCATAAAATAAAAAGGAAGGTGATTGGCATCTGCCTTGCGCTGCCCCTGTATTGTCCATGGTGTTGCGTTTTGGAGTTGGCTGATCCCGGCGCAAGAAAGCGAAGGGGATTCCCAGAGGCCGTTTTTTTGGAGCGGAGAAACAGCACGACGGTTTTGGAGCGTTGTTGGCTGCACACTCACGCTCACGATGCACAAGGAAAACGAGTCTGCGGCCGGAGTGAAGCTCAGCTCTCACTTCACAATCACACGTCACCACCCACAAAAAAGAAAAGAAAACGCCTCTCCAGAACAACAAAAAATTCATTCAGGTCGCCTTTAGAGGAAATGCGACGCCATATATTCCATGCAATGAAATTATCCGGATAATGTTCAGCAGAAAACCCACGGACGATAATGCGTTGGTTTACAAGGATACTTCGCGTGTTCCCAAACTTTTACGGTGCTTATGAAACTGCCGCTGGTAGTTTCAGGTTGCTCCCGTCCAAAATTATTCTAGCCGTCGATTTCAATGCAGAAAGTTACCTCTCGTCCTAAATTATAATAGCCGTTCGTTTCAATACTTGTTGACTAGAAAAAATAAGTTTAATCAATCCGGGTTATTATGATCATGTCCATGAATTTACCCTGGAAAAATAAGTTTAATCAATCCGGCGAGCGCGCGTGCGAGTACAAGCTGCCGTCGAGGGGCCGTACCGTAGCCATGTGAAGCAGCACAAGGCTGTGGAGGAACAACTCCACCTTGCTGCTACAACGTGGACAGCACAAATGTTGAAGGAACCACTTCAACGTGCTGCGCTAGATATCGCTCTAGAGGCGTGGGCTGCCAAGAGTTCAATCCAAACTCTTTAACACACAAGATCTAATCCAAGATCTTTAGGACAGAACACAAGTTCTTTTATTGATAGGTAGAGTACATAGGCTGGTTACATATGTAGAGGTGAGGACCTCTATTTATAGGCTCCATGAGCTTTCACTACTTAGCTCTACTTAAAGCTAGAAGGTTCTAGAGTACACTACTTAAAGCTAGGAAAGCAAATACAAACAACCTAGTTACTACTCATGGCTGGAACACTCTAGAAACCACTACACAACGTATGGCTATAGTGCCAAATTATGTAGAATATAGTAGAAGTGTGTAGAAGCCATAATGAATTTGACTCCAACTTTATTTTTATTTTAGTTTCTCTACTGTCCCTCATCATCCTCCCCTGGTTGTTTAGAACTCGACCTCGAGTTATCCTCATAAAGTGCTTGTTCTGGATGATAAAGAGTCAGGTCTGCCACATTGAATGTGTTGGAGATTCCCATGTCATTTGGAAGATCTATCACATAGGCATTGTCATTTATCTTCCTCAGAATTGAGAAGGGTCCATATTTCCGCTGCCTAAGCTTCCCTTTGATGCCTAAAGGCAGTCTTTCTTTACGAAGGTATACCATTACCTTGTCACCAACTTGGAATGTCTTCAACCTCCGTTTGCAATCAGCTAGCTGTTTGTACTTCTGATTTTGCGCCTCCAACACATGGCGAATTTCTTCAAATAGTTCGGTGTAGTTATCAGCAAAGGACAATGCTGCTTTTGAGTTTCCCTTTGATGGTAGCTTCACTAGATCCACCACATGTGTTGGAACTTTAGTGTAGACAATAGAGAAAGGACTCCTGCCTGTTGATCTATGCTTGGAGTTGTTGTAGGAGAATTCAGCAAGGGATAAAGCAAATCCCATTGTCCCTTTCTATCTCCACAAATGCAACGGATCAGATTACCCAAAAACTTGTTCACAACTTCCGTTGCCCATCTGTTTGTGGGTGCGCAGTACTAGAAAATTTTAATTCAGTGTTGAACTGCTTCCACAAAGTGAGCCAAAATGCAGCAGAAACTTGCTATCACGGTCCGAGACGATGGACCTTGGGACCCCATGAAGTCTGACCACTTCTCGAAAGAACAAATTTGCCACATGATGCGCATCTGTTGTCTTGCGGCATGGAATGAAATGAGCCATTTTAGAAACTGTCCACCACACAAACACGCATCATTCCCGCGCCTTGTTCTTGGCAAACCCAAGACAAAGTCCATAGAGAGATCCTCCCATGGAGCTTCAGGAACAGGCAAAGGCATGTACAACCCTGTGTTCGTGACTTGGCCTTTGCAGGTTTGACATACGGGGCATCGCTGAACAAACTTTCCAGCATCTCTCTTTAGTTGTGGCCAAAAGTAACGATCCTCCAGGTTAGCGATAGTCTTGTCGCGTCCAACATGGCCACTAAGATCACTAGAATGGAGCTCTCTAATTAACTTGTCACGTAGAGAACTTCTTGGGATGCACAAGCGATCATTCTTGAAGAGATAGCCATCTTGCACCAAATAGTCGTCACCTAATGGCTGGCCTCTCATGTGCTTTACCCAAACATGGCCAAAGTCTTCGTCCTCCTCATACAACTCCTTTAGTTGATCCATGCCGGGAAGTTCAGCCTCAAAAGAAGTCAAGAGGCATGCACGTCGACTCAAAGCATCGGCTACTCTGTTGGTGGCTCCAGATTTGTGCACAATGAGATAATTAAACCTCTCCAAATAGGCTGCCCATCTTGCTAACATGCGATCCACATGCTTTTGATTCCTAAAATGCTTCAAGGATTGATGGTCAGTGTAGACAATAAACTCCTTAGGCAACAGATAGACTTCCCAAGTCTTTAAAGCCCTAAAAACAGCATATAATTCTTGCTGATAGGTGCTCCACTTTTGTCTTGCTTCGCTTAGCTTCTCACTGAAGAAAGCAATGGGTTTTCGTTCTTGAGATAGAACAGCCCCAATGCCTACTCCACTAGCGTCGCACTCCAGCTCAAAAGTCTTACTGAAATCAGGTAGCGCCAAGACTGGTGCTTGTGACAATTTTTCCTTTATTTCCTTGAAACTAGCTTCAGCTAATTCGTTCCATTGAAATTTCCCTTTCTTTAGACATTCAGTGATTGGTGCCATGATCGTACTGAAATTCTTCACAAACCGCCTATAGAACGTTGCAAGACCATGGAAGCTTCTCACCTCTGAGATAGTCTTTGGAGTTGGCCATTCTCTGATTGCTTCAACTTTAGAGTCATCAACATGAATGCCTTCACTTGTTATGACAAACCCCAAGAAAATAAGTCGTGTTTGAAGGAAAACACATTTCTTCAAGTTCACATAAAGTTCGTTTTCCTTTAGTACCCATAGCACCTTACGGATGTGATCCAAGTGTTCATCTTCATCTTTACTATATATCAAGATATCATCAAAATAAACCACAACAAAGTGGGATAAGAAGGGTCGAAGTACCTGGTTCATCAAGTGCATAAAGGTACTTGGTGCATTTGAGAGTCCAAATGGCATGACCATCCATTCAAACAACCCTTCCTTTGTCTTGAACGCTGTTTTCCATTCATCCCCGGGTCTAATGCGAATTTGATGATATCCGCTCTTCAAATCGAGCTTTGTGAACACTCTTGCGCCACTAAGCTGATCTAACATGTCATCCAAACGGGGAATAGGGAATCTATACCTTACGGTGATCTTGTTGATGGCTCTACTATCCGTACACATGCGCCAAGACCCATCCTTCTTTGGCGTGATCAAAGCTGGTACGGCGCATGGACTGATACTTTCTCGAATGTGCCCCTTTTGCAGCAATTCCTCCACCTTTTCCTTCAGTATAGCATGCTCTTTTGGGCTCATCCGGTAGTGTGGAAGATTAGGAAGACTTGCTCCCGGAATTAGGTCAATTCGATGTTGAATTCCTCTCATCGGCGGTAGGCCTTGTGGCTCTCCAAGTATGCTCTGGAATTCAGCTAGTAGGCCATGTACCTTTGCTGGAATTTCAACCACCGGTTGCTCTTCACCTTTCACAATAAGTGCAGCACACACATTTGCCTCCTTTAAGTCTTCCATAAACTCGCTAGAGGTGTGAGAAATAGTTAACATGTTCTTCTCCTCCTCCTTAGAGGTTTTGGCATCTGATTGGTTTGGTACTATAATGATCTTTCGCTTATTCCAAGTGAAAGAGTAAGAATTTTCCTTCCCTTTGTGTGTAGAATCCACATCAAACTGCCAAGGTCTTCCAAGAAGAACATGGCTGGCATCCATATCAACAACATCACACAAGACATTGGAGCGATAGTACTTACCCAACGAGAGTGGCAGGTTGCATTGTTTGGTGATCCTCATATTCACCCCTTTCTTGATCCATCCAATATTGTAGGGATTTGGGTGATCATGAGTCTCAAGCTTTAAATGGTTCACCAAATTCTGAGAGATAAGATTCTCACAGCTGCAACTGTCAATCACTAATTTGCATACCTTGCCATTCACGGTACATTTGCTCTCAAATATTTTCTTCCGTTGTGTGTTGTCGGGCTGTGGTGTCGAGCACAAGAGACGTTGAATCACACACACCACCTCTTCACCTTCTTCTTCACAAACATCTTGTCCTTCTACATCCTCAGATTCATACTCTTCGTCATCTCCATCATGGATAGTTGTGTTGGCGAATTTCCTCAATGGGCAATTGCTAGACACATGTCCCTCTTCACCACATTTATAGCATTTTACCACCGGCTTTGTCCTACTCTTGCCAGCTTGCCTTGGGCAGGTTGTTTTGCCTTGGGTTGAGCGGACTTCTCTTCCACTGTATGGGAGTGACTCCTAGATGAACCTTCAGTATGAGGAAATGGAGCCTTACTTGCCTTTCTTGTCCTTGCCAACCTTTCAGCCTTTAATGCAAGAGCTTGTGCTTGGTCAATGGACCAAATTTGTTGCATCATCAAACGATCCTGAATAGTATCATTGAGACCATTGATGTACCTTGCAACTTGTTGATCTTCAGTTTCAGCAAGGTTGCACCTCACTTGTAGCCTTAGAAACTCTTCTGTATACTCTGAAACAGTCCTCTTTCCTTGAGCACAGTTTTGAAACTGAATAAATAGGATCTGATCATAATCTGCAGGCAAGAATCTCCCTTTTAAAAGACTCTTCATCTGCCGCCAAGATCTCACACGAGGTTCTCCTCTTAGTCTGCGGTCTTCTTGAAGGCGATGCCACCATGCACCAGCTCCTCCTTTCAACTTGTATGCGACCAAAGAAACTCTACGGTCTTCTGGAATATTCATGACCTCAAAGAAAGTCTCCACTTCATATAACCAATCAAGGCACCCTTCAATATCAACATTTCCATTAAAAGTTGGGATCTCAGCTTTCACCTTGTATGTATCCCTTGCATATGTAGGGTTGGGTACTCTTGGATATGCATAGAGATCAGGTTCTTCAAGGGTCTCATCATATTCCTCATCTCCAGAAGCTTCAGCATAAGTTGGCCTTCTTGAGGTACCATGAACAACATGTCGTTGAGGTGTTTTTACTTCAAGATGACCTCCCTTCCTTCGCTGCCGAATATCTTCTTCCTCCTTTGATGAATCACCTTCATTGGCAGTAGGAGGAACACCCTTTCTTATCATCTCAACCAGCTGATCGAATCTCCGGTTAAGATCTTCACGTAGCGCTTGGATTTGTTGTTCTGCAGCATCTATTCTCTTTCCCAATTCCTCCATTGCTTGCTGCAGCTTACTTTCAAAGAGTACACCAAGAGCTGGAACGGATCAAGGCTCTGATACCACCTGAAGCAGCACAAGGCTGTGGAGGAACAACTCCACCTTGCTGCTACAACGTGGACAGCACAAATGTTGAAGGAACCACTTCAACGTGCTGCGCTAGATATCGCTCTAGAGGCGTGGGCTGCCAAGAGTTCAATCCAAACTCTTTAACACAAGATCTAATCCAAGATTTCTAGGATAGAACACAAGTTCATTTTATTGATAGGTAGAGTGTACATAGGCTGGTTACATATGTAGAGGTGAGGACCTCTATTTATAGGCTCCATGAGCTTTCACTACTTAGCTCTACTTAAAGCTAGAAGGTTCTAGAGTACACTACTTAAAGCTAGGAAAGCAAATACAAACAACCTAGTTACTACTCATGGCTGGAACACTCTAGAAACCACTACACAACGTATGGCTATAGTGCCAAATTATGTAGAATATAGTTGAAGTGTGTAGAAGCCATAATGAATTTGACTCCAACTTTATTTTTATTTTTAGTTTCTCTATTGTCCCTCATCACCATGGCCGTCCACGGATTCAGGCGCGCCGCGGCAGAGCAGTCACTCCGTGCGTCTCCGCCGTTGATTCGGTTGCCGGCGGCGTGCTCTTCTTTGGGTCCTCTCTGGTAACATAATCTTCTCTGGATCAATAAAATGAGAAACTGATCAGTCTTTTTTTATCCCCAAATGATGCGTCCAAAGATGATAGACCACGGTGACTGAATCTTCCACTCTCATTTTGTGCTGAACAGACAACGGCAAGGTGGTGTGCACCTCGGCTGGCCCCTACTCCGACAGTTGCGACGTCTTCGACGACGTGCGCACCAACGGCACGGGGCACATAGTGACCCTGGTCCCGGCGACTTCCATCACAGAACGCCGGGAGTGAACGATCAAACCCTACATCCGCCGCGACATGTCCGGCATCCCGGAGGTGACCATCACGCAGCTCGACTCTACCTCCGCGTCGTCCCCGGCACCAGCGTGCACGGTGACGCACCACGTCCCTGCCATCGTGTTCGCACTCGGCGACCTGACCGGCAACTACTGGCACGACTTCAGCGACGCGCTGGTGCCGTTGTTCGTGGCGTCTTGGCGGTACGACGGCGAGGTGCAGCTCCTGGTCGGCAACATCCAGCCGTGGTGGCTGGGCAAGTACGAGGCCGTCGTGCGGCGGCTGTCCAAGTACGACACCGTGGACCTCGACAAGGACGACCAGGTCCGGTGCTTCCCGCGCGTCACAACTCACAAGGAGTTCGACGTCATATCGGAGTTCGCCCCCGACGGCCAGCGGCTCACCATGACCGACTTCACCGCCTTCCTCCGGGAGACGTACTCCCTGCCGCGCGCCGCGCCCATCAGCCCGAAGTCGCAGACACTGGAAATCAAGAAGCCGCGGCTGATGCTAAATAATTAGTGGGGGACGGATCTGATCAGAGAGTGGGGACGGGGTGAATAATTACCTAAATACCCTTTTAATATCTGATAAAAAATAATACAATTTCGGTAGTTTCAGGTAGTTTCAGGTACTTTATTTCTGGTAGTTTTCGGTAGCTCCTATTTTTTCACCGTCAGATCTTAGCGGATAGACGGTTGTTAAAATTACCAATCACTCTAAAACTTGTACTTCATAATATGGAATATCGGGGTCTTGCGAGATCGAATCACCACGGGAAATTAGGTGAAAAACATGCAATCTGTATTGTTTCTCTCGAATAAAAGAGAAACGGAATAATACGAATTAGTAATGTTTAGTAGTTGCTCCCCTTGAAAGTAAGACTTCATTTTTTCTTCCAGAGGAGAGAAAGCCTCATATGTGAATATGAAATTATCCGACACAAATCGAGGAGAGAAGCTATAGAAGATAATCTAAGAGCTTTGTTGGATTGGAGAGAAAGTGATGCTCGATTGAGACCATGTTTGCAACAAATCTCACGAAGACAACGTGTGTGCTATTAGGATTTTCGCGGGACTAAATCAGGACAAAATATTTGGTGGAGACCATGCAATTCGTGTCGTCCCTATCGACTATAAAAAAAAGCCTCTCAAAGGGAAAATAATTGTCTAAGATTCTTTTAGAAAAAGTCAACAATGTACATGTAATTGTATGAAAAACTTTGAACTCTAAGAACTAGTAAACACAATTCAAACCATGTTGGATCTGGCCAAAAGGTATTCACTACATTACAATTCGAGCCTACATTTGTGGTCTGGAATATTAATAAATCTAGTGAGGACCAATTCATGTTGATTTGAATTGGATAGAAAGCGAAGTAGATGCACAATATAAGGTGTTAACCGGTATATCGACATACCATATGTCTAAACATGGTTCTCATATTTGGGACTTTTGCCTCGTTACAAGACAGCTAATAAGCTCATCACTTCAAGCTACCTGACAACACACCCAACTCGGTGAGAATCACAACACTTCCTTCGAGCTATATCTCATGGTCCTGGAACTTCATGCACTGCACAGCTAGCTATGGAAAAGAACACTATAACTCTTGTCCGGCGCATAGGAAGGTGTTGTCACCAATATGACGAACAGGAGCACATCTTACTCACATGCTCTGATCCATGAAAGTAAGGGCATGTGAGCTGTCCAGTGGTTCCATACTGTTCCTTCACACGGGCGCAATGACTTCCAATATCGCCAAATCCTGATGCTTCCTACTCCTATGTACACCATGCACGCAGTGTGGTATATGCGATATGTAGTTACAACTTATCTCTACTCGTCGTTTCTTCTCTGGTAAATCTTAGATACTTTGTTTCTGAGTAAGGAGACTAGCTATTTCGCCTTTCTCTTCTTAAATAGGAAAGAGTGATGATGTCATATCATGGGGTGTGCAATAATGAACATGACATGTACAACTTCAACTGTAAATATTGATACCTAACGAAACGAAATATCATGTACTTTGAAAAGCAGTTTAAAACATTACCACCACCCCTAGTACCAGGTGTTACTAGTCCATACCAGCTGATATTTGGGCAGTTATGGATAATTTCCAGCACTTACGTATGTTTCATGACATTCTTAAATATTTTTGTAAACTCAATACATAGCTTTATATTGTGGGCATAGTACAACTAGATAGAAACTTTAAAACATTACTATAACATAATAGTAGCCGAGTGGGTTGAATTTACGCATGGAATTATTGGTCTTGATTTAAATACCTCCTTCCAAGCATTTTATTTAATTTTCAACACTTTTCTTGCTTCGTGTCTTGTGTATGGTCTCTAGATCTTTTTTCACTAGCCATGGTTCCATTGGACAAACCCTGAATTGGTTATGATCTCCCATGCACTAGAACTAACAACATGGACCTCTTCCATGCAACAACGATATGAGCCAGACTAGTTTCTCGTAAGATACGTGGGTTGGGGATTTCGTTCTTCGTGACCATAGTAGGACTTAGAGCGAGTTAAGTGGATTTCATCGACTTGTTAGAGTTTGCTTTCAGGTAATGAACAAAAGCTTTTGACTATCTTAAAAAGTATTTCGCACCATTTTTGTTCATCTTCAGTCTAGCTCATGAGCCAATCCCAAGTGTGGCCGAGACCTCCCGTTCCAAGGTGAGCGGTCGCCCCATCGGCCCGTCGAACCACTGTCGGCTGTCCACTGGAGAAGTACTTCCATGCCAGCTCCCATTGATCTGGAGGTCAGTGTCCCGCCACTTGAACTTCTCGTTGTACGTCCCTGATTCTTTCGCTCCGTCACCAAACAAACGAGTGGAGCCGTGCTAGAGTTGGAGGCTGTAACCAAGTCAAGCAGTCGGCCCAAGACCATACGCCACACGGCCCAACAGGCCAAGTTTACTTTTCCTACAGTGCTATTTTCTTCCCTAATCCATCGATACGTACTACGTGTACCCATCATAGCTTAGGTATAATTTTTTTTTGGTCGCCAAGGTAGGATAGGCACTCGATCTCACCCTACTGAGAGCCTCGCCGCTAACTGACATCCTGGTCACAAATCCTGATGCTTCCTAGTCCTAGATAGTAATTTGTGTAATTGTGTACATGGGTGGCATAACCGACATATGCATCTACAACTTGTTTCCTACTCCTTGCTTTGCTCCGGCAAGTGTTCGAGTGCTTTGTTTGTGAATATAAAGGTCTCTTCTCTTCTCTAGCAGGAAGAGTAGCATTTGACACCATGTGGTGCAACGACCATGTTATTGATGCTTTCATTTACTTCATTACTGCCTTAACAAGTACATGTGCATATGCATTAGTGTCGTGTCATGCTAGAGTGAGCACCCCTCCATATTTAAGAGGTCTGTAATGGACGTTGTGAGCACATCAATTCAACATGTTGTGGGCAGGGGAAATTTTCCTACAATTTAGACTTCTATTCATCTAGCACTATACCATGGGCGATTTAATAGGTACATGAATGAAACATACCTACAACCTTACACATCCATATATAAAGGAGCATTAAAAACTGTTAACTGACGAGATATTCAGATTGATACGTTAGTTAGTTTGTTCATATATCTAACGATATCTAGCTTAGAGATAAGCCTCCAGCCGGACTAATCTTGCTCTAACTTATTCCGCAAGATATGTGCCGTTTGTAAGCAATTTATAGCAACTGATTGTGATCAATAAAATCAGTCGCGCATTGCCTTTCTCCTTTGTAGCTAGCTCAGGCTCTAACAAAAACATATGCAAGTGCATGATTTGCCTAATGGCGCCATATGCATGTAAATCAACACTGGACATTTGCAAGTGAATGCTTGAGAATGGACGTCAACAAATGATACGCATACAAAATGCATGCAAACAACTAGTTTGCAATAAGATGGAAGCTATAATATGATCACGTACTTGCACCTAGTTTCTGGTTAGATTCTCCATACAATATATAGATACATGTTTGTATTAACACTTATGCACCTTAATTATAATTAGCTTTTTCGTTGAATTAATTACTCCCTCTGATCCCAAAAGACTGTCGCGAGGTGTATTACCGATTTATATTTTATACCTGAGTAGTTATTTTCTTCCGACACATATAACGGATCGGAGGGAGTAATAAAACTGGCCACCCTTAAAAACATGTCCCGATGAATCTAAATTCCTTCTGTGTATATTGAAAGTAAATTTTGATATTCATTCGAATTTTATGTGATAAATGTGTTAAAACTTTGTTGGAACAACTTCGATGAATTTGAAAAGTTCTTATTGCTCAAATAAGTCCAAAAGTTACCATCTGATGTTCGAAAAAATACAATACATATTCTAGGCCACACCTGCATTTTAGTTGACACAAAAATGCAGGTCCAAGGTTGTAAATGGACTTCAACAGATAGATAGCACCCGATAGGATAGATGCGACAATGTTTGCATGTTGTTGCACCTTGGAGCTAATTAGATTTTGAGATTATCCGTCTTATACATGAGTACAAGTCAAGACAAAAGTGCACCTTGATGGCCATATATTTCTTTCAAATAATCAACAAACACGCTTACCTAGGTACCATTTGAAAACATATATTGCCATATCTGAATTCGTTGAATGCATACAAGTTAATGCCAAATTGTCATTGTTGTGGATGTGCAGATACGAACTACACGTATATATTTTTCCTAGCCGTCAATTTACTGTGCAATCTTCCCATTTAACAGATTGCACCATGTTAGAGCATCTCCACCGGGGGCCTCCAAAAATGTGTCCGGCACCCCCAATTGTCCTCTCTTTCGGAGGATGCCGGACACATGTCCGGTCAAATTTTCAGCAGTGCCCACAGCGGCACCCACTAAACAACACCCTCTATCTTTTTGGTTGTTAATACAAACACCTTGTGGGCGTGAGCTGCTACTGCCGGAGCTTATGGGCGCCGCTGACGTCGAGGCACTCGGAAGATAAGAAGACGAGAGCGAGGGTGCGCCGCTGCCGACGCACCTTCTCACCGCTCCGGACTCCAGCACGAGGTCCTTGGGCATGGTGAGCTCGAACACGAAGGTGCCGAAGATGGCATGGATGCCAATCATGTTGGTGGCGAGCCGACCCGAGGACGCGAGCGTGGCGGCCATCCACGAGATGAGCGCCTGCACCGTCAGCATCTACACGGAGGTCACCGGGCTGCGCCGGTCGTCGCCGCTCCCCGAGCGCCCTGAGCGAGGCGACCTGCTGTATCTCTACTTGAAGTTGAGGTAGTACTCGGCTTGGAGCAGCTCGTATCTTTGCCCAGCTTCCTCTGCTTGAACTACGCCCAACTTCCTCTGCTTGAAGTAGTACTCCACTTCAATAAAAATCTGGCTAAGTGGAAAGTTTCGGAATAGAATTAAAATAACTCGAGACTATATAAAAAAAATCTTCAGAATACCTTTAGTCCGGGTTGGTAACACGAACCGGGACTAAAGGTGTAGACCTTTAGTCCTCCGGCCCAGCAGCTCGACGACTGCCACGTGAAGCACCTTTAGTACCGGGTCGTAACCCACCCGGACTAGAGGGGGGGGGGGGGGGGGGGGGCTCTAGTCCCGATTCCGGCCTCCCGGGTGGGCAGCTGGGACTAGAGGTCCTTACTAGCCGGGACTAAAAGTCCTGTTTCCACTAGTGTCGAAACCAACATAGATCTCTTCCACACAATGATGATGGAGGATGATGGGATCCATGTAAGTTTCTGGAAAGATAGGTGAATTGAGGATAGCGCCCTTTGTGACCGTCTAGTAAGACTTAGATCCATAACAGTAGCCCCGTTGGTTAAATTGAGCATATCTTTTTCTAGTCTCGGTTGTGTAGTTATTTTTTTAAATTTTTTTAGCATAAAATTACATTTCACTTGGCTTCTCGTTGAATCCTTCCATTTCTTAACAATAATTTTTCGAACACAAACCACACCCACACACATAATCGCGAGGTACAGGAAGCGCACTGCCTCCTCCTTCACTCAAGAGTCAGCCACACTGTTTAGTTTACTACCACTAGCAGTGACATTTACATACTCCTTGGCTTTACATGCAGCTAGATCCGCAGTTAGCGAGGTAGCAACCCACTGTTCCATCGACACGCACACAGTCGATACTACTCCGTACTAGTAAAAGGAAGGTGACATGGGAGGAGATTGTGAAAACTGACAAAGTAACACGAAGGTGATTGGCATCTGCGCTGCCGCAGTGCCGCTGATTGTCCATGGTGTTGCTGTTGGACTTTGTGGCTGGATTGCAACTTGTGCTGCTTTCCGCGGCCACCAGAGGCCGTCTCATCTCCTTTTCTGCGAGCGGAGAGACAGCACCACGGTTTTGGATCGTTGCTGGCTGCACGCTCACGATCACGATGGAAAAGGAAAACGAGTCGGCGGCCAGAGTGGGGCTCTCACGGTCTCACCTCACAGCTCACAACCACGAATAAAAAAAATCATAAATGCATAGTTTTGCTCCTCTCCAAAAGAACAAAAATGGAAATGCGACGTGCGCCATATATACCGTGCAAATGAAGTTATCCGGATAATTTCGAGCAGAACAGCCAAGGAAGATAATCCAAGAGCTTTGTGGATTGGACAGAAAACGATGTTGCTGTGCAACTCAAAGGACTTGTGTACTGGATACAAAACGATGTTGGTGTGCAACGCAATCATGTTCGCGTGTTGAAATCTAAAAGACATCTTTGTGATATGAAATATCATCAGGGTCTTGCGAGGTTGAATCGCCACAGGAAATCAGGTGAAGAACATGCAAATGTTTAGTACTCCCTACGCTTCACGACATTTTTGTTTTTTCTTCATTCAAATGTATCTAGACTTATTTTATACATATATTCACTCGTTTTAGTGTGTATGTAGTCAAAACTGAAATGATGGTTTCAGTACCTTAAATTAGTGAACGGAAAGGAGTAGTTGCTCCTCTTAAAAAAGGACATCATTTTCTCGTTCAAAGGAGAGAAAACCTCATATGCGACATGGAATTTTCCGAGAAAAATAGAGAAGGAAAGCTACAGAGGATAATCCAGAACTTTGTTGGATAGGATATAAAGCGATGTCAGAGTATTATTTGAGACCATGTTTGCAACAAATGTCACGTAGGCAATGTGTGTGTGGTATTAGGATTTTCGCAGGACTAAATTAGGATCAACTATTTAGTGTTCGTGTAGTTCATATCAAATAAAAAAATGCCACACGAAGGAAAAAAACATTGTCTAACATGCTCTTAGAGAAAAGTCAACATTGCATGTTTAATCGTCAGAAAAAGTTTGAACTCGAGAATTAGCAAACACAATACAAACCATGTCGGGTCTGGCCAAACGATATACAATCTACATTACAACCCGAGCCTACATTTGTGATGTGAAATATTAATAAATCGAAGTTGATGCATGTGAAATATTAATGAAGCTACATTCATGTTGATTTGAATTGGATAGAAAGTGAAGTTTGTGCACAATATAAGGTGTTAATTGGGATATCGACATACCATGTCTAAGCGTGGTTTTCATATTCGGTATATCGACCCTATTCCATGTCTAAGTATGGTTATCATATTTGGGATAACGACCCTAATGTAATTGTTATAATTGGGACATCGACATACCATGTCTAAGCATGGTTTTCGTACTTGGGATATGGACCCTATTTTAGTTGTTAATTGGGACATCGACATACCATGTCTAAGAATGTTTTTCATATTTGGGATATCGACCCTATTTTAGTTGTTAAAGTTTGACATCGATATACCATGTCTAAGCATGGTTTCATATTTCTTGTTTGAAAAATGTATGGTCACGACAACAAGTATGTTCGTACTGATGTACTGAGTTACCAAGTCAAAATTTCTTGTTCTGAGTAAGGTGGCCCTAAGCCTAGTCTCAAACATTTTATGCTTGATTAATTAGGTGATAAAAAAATCACTGTCACCTTATTTTCTTCTGAGGTGCTGTCACTTGTTAGTTGTTACTAAGCCCCAAAGTGAATTTCTCAAAACAAAACAAAAAAGCTCCAAAGTGAACAAATCTATCAAATTATTACGGAGAACGAAAAAGATTCGTGAACAGTGCTCCACATCACGCACGGCAATCTGCATCTGCTTCGACAGCGTGAAAGCGGCGATCTGCGCGCGGGGGGTTAAAGCAGGGTTTTCTTGGCGTCTTCTGCTGTCTCCTTCTTTTTCCTCCTCACCCCTCCCTCTCTCTCCCTCCCTCGCGCGCCGCCGCCACGCCGCGAGATGCGGACCCTCGCCGTCGCGAACCACGTTTCGCCGTCCGCCGCCGCTCGACGGCGGCCCCGGTCGTCCGCCTACGGCAGGTTCGTGGACCTCTCCTCATTTCCATCGCCGCTAGCGTCGATATATAGGGTCTTCTGTGAGTGGCACGAGCAGCTCTGACGGCGCGGTCACCGACTCGACCGCGTCGGCCTGTCAAGGGGTGGCGGAGATCGGCACGATTCCGCACGAGCAGCTCTGGTTTCCTATCAGGCGCGATTTCTCTGTAGAGTTGGTGGTAAAATCGTGCTTCATAATACCTATATGTACCAATTTCTCTGCTAACATACACATAAAAGGTATCAGTCAAAAACTTATGTTGGATTCCGCACACTATCTAAAGTATCATCTCTCTCCGAACGCACTCACAGTTTAAAATCGTGCTTCATATATCAGTCTACTTCAGTTACAAATAAATGATTGTGGAACTTACAGTGGAGGTAAGTTGAATAGAGTCAAATGCTAGTTACGATGTTACATCTTCTTAGATTACGCCGGAGAGGACACAGCGATTGCGAGTCACTTCGGTTCGTTGATCCGCCGATGTCGGCTTTGTTTTCTCTTCTTTTTTCTCTTTCTTTTCTTTGGGCTTAACTGTGTTGTTTGCCCCAGCAGTGGACTCAAAGTTGTTTCGGGTGGTTGCTATATTAATGTAGCGGGGCGAAAGATTATTTCGAGACAGTTTGTTTTTTTCGGAAGTTTTCGCTGCCGCTCTTTTGATCCATCTCATCTTACACTAACGTTATGCTGCTTGACAAATCTTCAGGGAAGCAGTTTCACAATGTTTGAAGTGTGAGAGAAATCAGGACCGACCTTTGGGTGCTCTAAGGTAGTGTTTTGTGCAATGAATATTGTTGTGAATTAGAGTAATAATTTCCTCTTGAAATGATATGGATTATATTTATCCAATGTACAAATCCCAAATGCACAAGGAGACGCTGTCGTCCGCTCATTTCACTTAATTGCACTTGGCATTTCGGGCCTCAGCTGCATGCTCAATCTTCCATTTCTTATCTTGTTAAAGCTGCTGAGCAAATTATTCATGGAAAGTGTTCTCAAACTTTCTGGGTAATTTACTTCTGAAGCCTTGTGTTAAGCCCCTATCCGCGTTAAGTTCTACCATAGATATTGTACATCTTCGTTAGTTCTATTTTGATGTCAGTTATGCCTTGCCAAATTTCAGTTAACATTCCTTATTTGTTTTGTCACTATCTTGTTCAGGATAGGTTACTCTCAAGGAAGTTTGCAAAGACATGGTTCCAAGAATCTGCTAACACCAGCAGCTGGTAATTTGCCTTCTGTCTGGCCATTGTTTGTGTTAAATGACTCTATATTAGAACTACCATGGCAATAAAAATTTGTTGAGCAACTTGACGTATAAATCTTCAACTCTAACCACCAACTCTACAGTCTCTTGAAAACTGTAATCTGGTCTTGATTTAGATCTCACCATATCTAACTTGTCAAAGGCTTGGCTATGGGCTGGGTCAAATTTGGGCCGCCTCAAATGCTTGGCTATGGGCTGGGTCAAGTTTGGGCTGCCTCAAATGCTTGGCCTGAACCTAACCTGCCTTGGGACCAAAATCCAAACAAGTAGTAATCTGTTATATGTATTCAAAAAATATATTAGCTTATGTCATGTCTAATGAGGAAATGAACCAACTTTTTATAAATATTTTATCGATTTAGTTGCAGACTAGTCTGTAGGCCCAGCTTATGCCCTCATTTTCAGAACCCTGCCTGGTCATAGGCCCATGAACAAGTTTGGTATTGTCCATGTCAATAACTCTGTTACAAGACAAAGATTACATCAACTTATTTTGGGAATCCAAGGGGCACAATCAGATAAATATGGCCAGGAGGACCAATTAGTAATATTGGGCTCACATAGGACGGCTCCCACTAGCAACCGCATGTCTCCGTTCTTGGGGACATCTACTTTTGCTGTCCTTATATATCGGTTGTGTCATATTTTAGGTGTACATAGTTACATGCAGATTTAACCTTATTAACCAGACATGCACGTGGTAACCATCTAAGATTTTCTGTTTCCTTTCCATCCAACTTGTTTCTTGCAGCAGCCGTTTCAGTTGAACAAATTGAAGTCGGTACTTATCTTCCAAAAGGTGATATGTGGTCTGTGCACAAGTTTGGTGGCACTTGCATGGGAACACCTCAGAGAATTCAGAATGTCGCTGATGTAGTTCTTGGTGACTCCTCCGAGAGAAAGCTGATCATTGTATCTGCAATGTCCAAAGTTACCGACATGATGTACAATCTTGTGCATAAGGCTCAGTCAAGGGATGATTCTTACACAGAAGCATTGGATAAAGTTTTTGAGAAGCATATGTCTGCAGCGAAGGACCTTCTTGATGGAGAAGATCTTGCAAGATTCTTGTCTCAGTTGCATTCAGACATCAGTAACCTGAGAGCAATGCTCCGTGCCATTTATATAGGTTTGAAATACTAATTCTCCATATTTCATGGTATTTTATATTTAGTGGCTAGTCTTAATTATTAGGTCCCTAGAAAGTTTGACTTTTGTATAACGTCCCTCGAAAGTCACTCTTTGCTGATTGTTGAATTATTTCTTTTGTTGCTATTGCTGTTATGGACACCATCTTTGTTTGCTTGAATTTATTTCTTGTAAAAGCTTATATTTTCTTTGGTATGTATATGTTTGAATGTCACACTTTGTCCCAACTCCCCACTATCATTCTCCATACATGTGCCTCTGGTCACTTGAAGTATTGATGGAAACTAGTTGGCGGCAGCCTTTGCATGTGATTTACTTTCAGTTTGGGTAGCCATGTGCTGATTAGGATGTTCACTTATAATTTTATCTAGTTTAACTTCATTTCAGAAAGACATACAATCTTGTTTTGCATCATTGTGGATACACTGTCAGTATCACTGTATGAGTTAACTGCTCCGGCACATCTTTGACCAATGACTACTTGACTAGTATTCTAGTATATGTCGTCTTCTGTCTTACTAATGGTTGACTTACCTGCTCCATTTGAGTATATAGGAAATAATGTGAAAGTCGTAATCTTATAGATGTGTAATATCTTGGTTCTATTTGTTTGTGTTTGCAGCTGGACATGCAACAGAATCTTTCTCTGAATTCGTTGTTGGGCATGGCGAGTTGTGGTCTTCTCAGATGCTATCCTATGCTATACAGAAGGTACACATGAAAATGGCCTCTAAAGTTATATAACTTGTCTAAGTTCATTAATGTATAGATGCTGCAGCATGCAGTCTAACATCCAAGAATTAGCAGATGTCTAAATTTTTTCTATGCTACCTGGAGTTGCACTTTGTGAATGGGTAACTAAACAACAATAACAAATAACATTCACACTTAAATTAACACTCCCACCCTGTCACAGCTCACAACAATACACCTAAAAAACGAAAGGTAAGCATCAGAAGCGAGAGCAGATGTGCATCCACCACCATATCCTGCTGTAGTTCAGTAGTGAGAAGCAAAAACATTGTGGCTAAACTCAATTACAGGAGCAGTGGCTCATTGATGTTACTTTCTTCCTGTGCCAAAATTTATGTATCGTAAGACAGTAGCTTAATTGCGCTCAGATGTTTACTTCTTAAACAAGGATAAATCTTGCATATATATGAGGAAATCTTACTAACTTTCCCTTCATCTTCTTACATAATCTAGACATTTTGACCTAGTGTTAATCTTTCTTAACAAACTGACCTGTACTGTCTGATCTAAATTATTATGCAGTCTGGAGCATCATGTAGTTGGATGGATACAAGAGAGGTTCTAGTTGTAAAACCTAGTGGTTCTGACATGGTAGATCCTGATTATGTGGAATCTGAGAAGCGACTCGAGAAATGGTTTTCACGCCAACCTGCTGAGATAATAGTCGCAACTGGCTTTATTGCGAGTACCGCTGAAAACATCCCTACTACTCTGAAAAGGGATGGAAGCGATTTCTCAGCAGCAATAATTGGTTCTCTTGTTAGGGCACGGCAGGTCACAATCTGGACTGATGTTGATGGGGTATTCAGTGCTGATCCTAGAAAAGGTTTGTCTCACATGGGTCTTGTGCTTTTGAACAAAATAGTTTCCATTGGATTCATTCAACTTGCTGTGTTGAAGATTGACATACACATACTATTTTTGGGGAGTATGAAGTGCATGGGATTCTCTGTTTCTCTTGTACAAATGAATTAAGCATATATCTGATTGACAACTATCTGATTAATGCAGTCAGTGAGGCTGTGATCTTAAGCACATTATCGTATCAGGAGGCCTGGGAAATGGTAATGTCTCTATTCTTTCACATTACTGTTTTTCAGCTTTTACTAATGTTGAGCACGGTAACACATGAATGGATGAGAAGGGTCTCTTCCACAAAAATGAATGTTTCACCACTTTAAAGTCTTTGATTGAGCTGGAGTTGCTTGCTGGGAACGGGAACCTAGCAATAGTGGGATCCATGTGCACTAAATTCATTCATTTCTTGCCCGTAGCTATTTAATATCCCACACCAAACCTCACTGCTAACTTGAATTTGTTCTTTGCAGTCATATTTTGGGGCAAATGTGTTGCATCCACGTACCATTATACCTGTGATGAAAGACAATATTCCCATTGTCATTAGGAACATGTTCAATCTCTCTGCTCCTGGAACTGTGATTTGCAAGCAGCCTGCAAATGAAGATGCTGATTTGGATGCTTGTGTCAAATCATTCGCCACTATAGATAAATTAGCTCTTGTTAACGTTGAAGGGTAAGTTGGTATTGTATGTTCTTAATTCGTAATTTGTATAATCGGTTATGACTTTAATCTCTGTGAAACTATACTGTCATGCTCTTCATGAGCTTCAAAAGGCCTAACAAGGTCAACTCATAAGAGAAATAGAGCTACCCACATGCATGCAGATGCTATGACTTTGTATTATTAAAACAGGTTTCTTCTATTTCTTTAATGATCTCCATATCTTTCTTGCAGAACTGGAATGGCTGGTGTTCCAGGTACAGCAAATGCCATATTTAGTGCTGTCAAAGATGTTGGAGCTAATGTTATCATGATATCTCAGGTAGTTAATGTCTTTCAATCTTTTGTATTTCCATATGATTCATTAGGGTTCTTCCTCACTGTAAGGTATGTGCAGGCTAGCAGTGAACACTCATATGCTTTGCTGTTCCAGAAAAGGAAGTTGAAGCAGTCTCTGCAGCTTTGCATGCTAGGTTTCGCGAGGCATTAGCAGCAGGAAGGCTATCTAAGGTGATTCTTGTCTTTGAAAAACATGACCTTTACATAAATCCCACCAAATATTGTTATCTTCTAAAACATAGTAATAATTTCCATAATCTAGATGTATCAAACTTAAAAAATGTCGATATTTCAACCCTAAACTTTGTCAAAAGTTCATTCTTTTCAATCCTGAACTCTAAAACTGTTTGAATTTAATCCTTGAACTATTTTTTTTCTTTGAGTAAACGTAAAATCTTTGCATCTCGATGCACTGATAGAAAAAAGAGTTATGTACAAGCCCAAGAAGGCGCCAGCCAACCTTGAACTATTGAAATAGTTCCCTTTTCACCCTCAGGTGGTTTCACAATTGGTTTAGGGTTGACATGGACACCACGTGCTCTCACGTCACTGCATGTTGCTAGAAATGGAAGGAAAATTGGTAGACATGGATAAGAAAAAAAATTGGTGACATCGAAGTGAGATGGCATCCACGTCAGTCAAAACCACTTGGGGTGAAAAGTAGACCATGTGTGACCGTGGGCAATGAGAGACGAGAGATCACTTGTTCTTCAATTGTAGATTTGCCCAAAAATGCTGGAGAGAGCTTGACACCAGCTGGTCGTCTGCTCAAGGTTATGCTGCCATGTTTGAGCTGGCGAAACAGCGCTTTACTGAGCCCATGTTTTTCGAGCGACCTATGGAGTCTGGGGTATATGGAAACAGCGTAATAATCATATATTTGAAGGGGTACCCGTCTCGGTTCAGACATGGAAGCTGTGTTCAAAAGGATTTGGGCCTGGTAGTTCATCGGGTAAAAGCTTCTCATAAGAACGCTCTTGAGGACTGGCTAGCTGCCTTTTGTTAGTCTTTGTACCCCCATTCGTTTATTTAATTGAAAAAGCTATACCATAGGGGATTCCCCCTACGGTTTCATGGTAAAAAAAAAGTGGACTGTTTCAATATTTCAAAGTAAAAAAAAAAAACTTTTGCAAGAGTTCAAGGTTGAAAATGGACGTTTTGTTTATTCCATATGGGCAAACAAGCAAAGTTGAGAAAATCAAACTTGACATAGCACCACGGATATGTTGTAGTAATTGTGGAGGTATTTGTCCTGCCAATGTTTTTATAAAGTATTTGCTGTAGTTTTCTTCATCAAAACAAACATAATAGATTTGAAAAGTATCATTTTGTAATCTTTGTCAATGCTTCACTAAAAAAATTACCATTGTCATGCAAATGCATAGCGAAGTTTTCACTGTGTGACACGAAACAAATTCATGCCTTGCACATGATTTTTTTCAGGTTGAAGTCATTCAAGGTTGCAGCATTCTTGCTGCTGTTGGCTTGAGAATGGCCAGTACTCCTGGAGTCAGCGCAATCCTTTTTGATGCGCTAGCAAAGGTGCTTACAGTTTTGGGTTGGTAAAATATAGATTGCCATTGATACTGGACTGATTTATCCTTTAACAATTGGTGCAGGCAAACATTAATGTACGAGCAATAGCTCAAGGTTGCAGTGAGTACAATATTACTGTTGTGTTGAAGCAAGAAGATTGTGTCAGGGCTCTCAGAGCTGCTCACTCGAGGTTCTTCCTCTCGAAAACCACGCTTGCTGTTGGGATAATTGGACCTGGTTTGATTGGCGCAACACTGCTTAATCAGCTTAGGGAACAGGTATCTTGTCTTCGATACTCATATTATGTACTGAACAATATTCAACCATTTTAATTTATTTTGGAGTTGTGACATCTTATGCCTAGGACTATAAAATGAATATCCACCAAAAAGAGTTTTGATATTCTACTAATGAAATATCTATTAGTAAATCACACAAAAATGACAAGCGACTGCCACTTCATTTGAAGTTTTTTTGCAAAAACAATGTTGTCAGTGTAATTGTTAAAGAATCCTCAGAATTATTTTGTTAGATATGATAAAGTAGTTAGATGTAGTCAACTTCCCTTTTCTGTGTCGTATAGTGGTATTCTGTGGAGTGAGATGCTTTGGAACCTGAGCTTCATGTAGCTCGTTTTTAAGAAAAAAAAAATTTGCATTTTTAAGTTTCCAAAATTCGTGAAACAAATCCCAGATGTAGATATTGATATGATCTACAAGTGTGCAAATTTTGAACTCGAAATTCTTTATATTTTAGGCTGCAAAAATGACAAATGTGTGGATCTGGGTGGTGAATATTACACAGTTTGAAAATTTTCCTGATTTGTCTTTTTGTGTAGCCTAGAAAAATACGTATTTTGGACTGAGAATTTGAACACTTGTAGATCTCGACATTATCTACATGTAGAATTGTTGCTTAGAATTTTTTGAAACTAAAAAAAAACTGATTTTGAACATTTGAAAAAACGAGCTACATGGAACTTGGGATCCATTTAGACTTTCTTCGCTTACCATACCAATGAGTGTGCATAAACAATCCAATAAATAACTATTGGTTATTAGTGAGGAGCAGTACGTGTATACAGTGGCGAATCCAGGATTTTCACTCTGGTTTTTTTAATTAGAATCAATACAAAACATGAAGATGATACTGGTCCATGCCTTCATGGAAACATGAACAAAAGTACAAGTACAAACTGACCTTTATAGCAACAGTGTCTTAAAAGGTTAACAAAAATAAAAAAGTAACGAATAAAATTACAAAACAACGACCTAGCCGGGCTAGCCTTCCCTAGTCCCCATTTCTGGCCCACTTCCTAACGGGCTGACAAGAGAGGAGAAAACGGGGTGGGATGGTGGCTGCTGCCTCCAGAACTCTACGTGTTTTTTACTGGTTTATCAAGTCCTGAGATCGCCAAAGCAGAGATTTATATGTATATGGAGCCAGCGAATACTATATATAAGAATATTTTTGCAGAAAATTTTGGGTGTACATCTGCAACACCCATGACCCAAGCTGGATGCGCAACGGTATTGCTCCCAGGTAGTCTGTACATGCAGTGGAAATAATCATTTGGCGATTCATTTATTTGCATGGCCAGATTGGAAATGAAACGCTAAAATTTGCCTATAAATATCTAATATGGGCAAGTATGCATGATAAATCGTTTCATTTATATTCTACATGGCCGGAACTCTATTATAAGCTGTTTCTGCTACAAAGCCTACACTGAAAATGAAAGGTTGGACTTGACCTAGCAACAGAACAATTTGAAGGAAGAATTTTCTGTTGACCACACTTTTACTCTGTACTGATTCAGCTTCTGTGCAGGTAGCAGTTCTCAAGGAAAATATGAATATTGATGTGCGTGTCATCGGAATAACTGGTGCAAGCATGATGCTTCTGAGTGACACGTATGTAACTGAATCTTCTCTCCCCCACCCCCTCTTGTCAACTAATTGCTGCTCTGCTCTGCACTGAGTGCTGCTTTTATGCAATTAAAAGTGGGTGCTGCTTTTATGCAATCTCTGTTCATCTTCTTTTGGTATTTTCTCATGACTATCAATGGCATCATGTAACTGGAATTCTTGGTAATCCTGGAGTCCCTCATTGGGATGCCTTGGTAATGATTAATGACCTAATACTATAGGTGAGGAGGTTTTTAACGTTGAATTATAATTGCATTTGCTTCTGTCTGTGAAATGAATTTCCAGGAATCAGCTACATAGTTAGGCAGGATCCTGACAGACTTTGCATTCTATACAAGCCACTGCTGATAGATTTTGCATGTCTTACGAACACTGTTTTGTTAGCCCAATTACTTGGCCATCAATATTTGAACTTGTAAATAGGATTTTAGAATTTTTAAAATGAAGGGATCACTGGATATCAGGAGCCAAAATGATTTTTCGATTTTGGTTTTGCTAGTATATTGTTGTATTGCATTTTCTCTTCATTTGCATGTCTCATAATTTTTCGGGGATTTCTTTGTGTAGAGGGGTTGACCTAACCAGCTGGAAAGAAAGTCTACAAAAGGAAGCAAAATCCGCCGATCTTGCCAATTTTGTTCGTCATTTGTCTGAGAACCATGTGTTTCCTAACAAAGTATTAGTGGACTGCACAGCAGATGCAAATGTTGCATCTCACTACTATGATTGGTTGAAGAAGGGTATCCATGTCATCACGCCAAACAAAAAGGCAAATTCCGGGCCACTTGATCAGGTAAGTATTAGGCTGGCTAACCATTTTCTCTGTTTTGTGTTAATTCTTATATAATATTTAAGCCTTTAATGATCATGGATTGTACATCAGTTGACTATCATCAAAGTACAAACAAAATGGATAAAGTCCACTTTGGTGCATATGTTCTAAATATAAATGGTAAAAGGAGACGAGAATAATGATGAAATTTTTCCAAGAACTCCAGCCCATAAAATACTGATAACCAGCCAGCTGTTTAAATGCCCAGTCACTGAATATTAGTCAGTTAGCGGAAACCTGGCTGCTAGTCAGCCTTAAACTATATCTGAGATATTGTTGCTCTCAGAATGAAGATCCCAAAAACACGCATCAATGTTAATCCCCTGTGTTTACTACCTTGCACCTCTTGCATGCCAGATTTTTGCTGGATTGTATAAACTAAGAAATGTTTTTTTTTCTGTGTTTATAGTATCTAAAACTAAGAAGTCTACAGCGTGCATCATATACTCATTACTTTTATGAAGCAACTGTGGGTGCGGGCCTCCCAATCATTAGCACTCTGAGAGGGCTTCTGGAGACAGGCGACAAAATGTTGCGTATTGAAGGCATTTTCAGGTCTGTGTATGCTTGAAGAACACAGCTGAATTATATTCAGAAAATGTAGTTTTAGTAATCCACAAAATGCGTCAGTGGAAGTTTATATGTAGAACTATATGCTCCTTTTGTTTAAAAGAAATTTTGTTTCTGTGCACATTTTTTCATTTAGAGGAGATACAGGTTTTAGTTAAAAGTGAATAGGAGCAGGGCAAAGAAGAGTTCACTGCCAGTGTTTTGCATGTTCAGTAAATATAGTAAGATGCTGGCTGATACAATGTTTGTTGACTCTTAAATTTCAGCGGAACTTTGAGTTATATTTTCAACAATTTTGAAGGAACAAGAAGCTTTAGTGATGTTGTTACTGAAGCAAAAGAAGCTGGATACACAGAGCCAGACCCAAGAGATGATCTATCTGGAACAGATGTTGCCAGAAAGGTACATCTTGGTTTCTTATGAAGATATTGTTTCTATTTTCTGGCTGTTATTTATTATGGGTTTATGTGGCTAGATATATCTTATTGCATGACTCAATTCTGATTCATATCTTCGTATCAACAATACACTTCACAACTTCTATTTGATTTGGACCAAGTCTTCCCCATTAACTAAGTTGAATACTCTTGGGGTGGTATTGGGTACCAGATATGACCTTGGAGCCTTTATCCAAAGTCCCATGTTCTTCCTTTGCCATTTCTCTAGCAGGATTTCAGGATTCCTCTCAAGTCTATATTTAGTCTTGTGCATATTAACATGTGTTCCCTTCACTTGTCGTTGTTAGGATTTCAATCAAGCTTCTTCTTCCAACTGCTATTCGAACGCAATGTTCGCCTCGAATTTTCTGCCATGGAATCTCTAAATTTTCTTTGTTTAGGTAGACGATGCCATATCTGTAAAGCAAACCATAATTCTGACAAACGCTACATTTTTTGATAAAAATGTACTAGGTTAATAATTTAACATTTTTTGCACATCTTTATTTTAGAAACTAATGTTTTCCACTATCTATTTTTATTAATTGTGCATCATAATTTGTTGCCTTTTGGTGGAGCAGGTCATTATCCTTGCAAGGGAGTCTGGTTTGAGACTTGAGCTTTCGGATATTCCAGTAGAGAGCCTTGTGCCAGAGGCGCTTAGGGTAAGAATTGGTTATCATATTCAGCAAATACGTTGTTATACATTTACAGCTTTACGCTTTCTAATTGGGTTCGCCATGCAGTCATGCTCGTCGCCAGATGAATTCATGCAAAAGCTACCATCGTTCGATCAGGAATGGGCCAGACAACGCCATGATGCTGAGGCTGCAGGCGAAGTGAGTTAACGTTTCACTTTCTTGAATCGCCCCCATGTTTTCTGAATTGTAATGTTTATCTAGCTTTTAATCGGGCACACCGCACACTTCATACCATGGATATTTCCATTTATTCTTGGATGTTTCCAAAATTTATTGAGTAGAGGTGACTGAGTTCTTGTTACCTCAAGGTACTGCGGTATGTTGGAGTCGTGGACGTGCTGAACAAGAAGGGACGAGTAGAACTGCAGAGGTACAAGCGGGACCACCCATTCGCCCAACTCTCTGGCTCTGACAACATCATCGCTTTCACCACCTCGAGGTACAAGGAGGAGCAGCCGCTGATCGTGCGAGGGCCGGGCGCAGGTGCGGAAGTCACTGCAGGAGGCGTCTTCTGTGACATCCTGCGTCTGGCGTCCTACCTCGGCGCTCCCTCATAGACTTGGTGACTGTATTGATATATTTACCGAGGTAGGTGGACGGCATGATGTATACTACTTTCTTTGCATACTGGACCTGGTAGCATTTTGCTCTGTGCGAGGAAAGCAAATAAGGTTAAATCGCTTCAGTGTGCTGTTCCTTGGTAGGAATTGTAGGGGTTGGTTCTCGGGATTTAGGTGCTCTTTTTGCCACTCATGCCAGAACTGTTATTGAATTATCAATGCAATAATAATGCTTCTTCCACAACAGATAAGCAAATAACTGCCAGACCTGGTAGTATTTTGCTCTGTGCGAGGAAAGCAAATAAGGTTATATCGCTTCCAGTGTGCTGTTCCTTGGTAGGAATTGTAGGGGTTGGTTCTCGGGATTTAGGTGCTCTTTTTGCCACTCATGCCAGAACTGTTATTGAATTATCAATGCAATAATAATGCCTCTTCCACAACAGATTTTTTTTTTAGAAATGTCTTGTACTCCCTCCGTATCAAGGGAGTACAACATATGGACCTTGGTACTTTGCTCTTCACTTGGTCCTTATATATTGGAACTTACTGCACGCAACAGAGTACCTACTCCCGCAGATTCTAATTTATTGTCGTGACTTATACTAGTATGCATTTGCACTTTGGTTAGTTCTCTCCCACGGCATTTAAAACGGATCAGAGGGAGTACATTTTATGGTTAGAAAATATGGAATCAAATTTCTGAAGTTTGGACTCGTAGTATATTTAAAATCAGATCATATTGCTTCATTTGTTCAAGTAAATGCAAGTGCTTCTAGCTACCAATGCAGTAAATGCAAGTACTTCTAGCTACCAATGCCATCCCTATCTAGGCATCAAGCAATCCATATTGGCCTCAGATGACGGTTTCTTATTGTAGAAGTACGCCCCGTTTGGAATGGAGGAACTCAAAACATATCAGTATGAAAAAAAGCAGAAATCAAAATTTCATGCACCTCGAATTACTACAGGAAACACAACCCCATGCAAACTTTAGAAGTGTTGTTTGGATGTCAGGCAAGGAAAAAATCAGAAATCATGGACACAACAAATAGATGAAAAAAATGAATTTCCTCATGTTAGTTTTCCACCGAAGTTCTTATGGAATAGCCCATACCATATAATTTCAAAGGAATATAAGATTCATATTCGTTTATCCCAAATGGCCCAATAATAAATTTTCGCTAGAATTCTACCATCCAAAGTTCTCATGTTTTTTCTGTTGTCCCAAACGGGGCTTACGTAGTTCTGCTTGCAGATGAACACTTACTATCGACTTTTACTACGCAAACACTAGCCAACCATATATTTATGCATGTCTAGTCTAGTGATTTATAGGTGTGATGAAAATATTTTTCGAACAGCTGTGATGAAGTAGCACAGTCTAGACAGTACACGTAGTCCGAATTCGGCTTATATATTGCCATTTGTCACCCTCTCTACCACTATTGCAATGACTACAAGGAAACTTAAGAAATGCTAGCAAGAGAACAAGCAAACACGTAAGTGTTTTTGGGCCTTCCCACAGAACATTCTTAAATTTTCTCAATCCATGGAAGTCAACAGAAGCAACCGAAATCAAGGCGCTTGAATTCTGTGGTGCATTGCCTGCATGTGCACATATATCTCCTCGGAAAGCTTTGTTATGTGCATCTTTTGAAGGTATACTACTCCCTTACATGCATGCATATGACTTGGTCAATCATATGGTGTGATAATGTGATATATCTACCAGTATTATAGGTTTATACTTTGGAATCTAGTAAAAAAAATAAGTAGTATGAAGTGACATTCGGCATACATTTGACCTTCATGGCCTAATGGCCTATAGTACGTAGTTACAAATTAATAGTCTTAGTTGGCAGTGACAAGTAGTACTTGTACTAGTTCAAGTCGCTTTCAAGAAAAAGGAGAAAAACGTTCGTATGTTTAGTCTAACAACTTTAGCTGTTAGGCACTAGTGCCGGCTATCTGCGTCTGGTGACGCTAATGGACGGCCGATGATTTGTTTTACTTCTTCAAATCTCACTATCACACGTACGGCGTTATATAATTTGGACAATAAAGGTTTTCTATAGTTGCACACTGCAAATAGACAGTAGATATTCCCTTAATTGTTTTTAAGTAGATACTCCATGTTTGTATGTATACAAGGCCATTTAGCCTTGTAGATTTTTTTTTTTTTGCGGGTACAACAAGAACTTTATTAGACGGGTAGAGTTGCACAATGATCAAGTTCAAGCATCCGAGAAACATCTTCAGGACCTTACAGATTGGCATTCCACCCTAGCAGATTTGCTAGGTAGTGGTTAACTCCAACCTGACAACGTTCCACTTTTATAAAAGACACTCCCTATTTTGAGTAGCCAAGTGTTTAATTCCCGAAACCAGGTGAAGAAGTGGGGATCTATCTCTCCCAGCAGTATTGGTTGCCTTAGCAAGCCGAGAACATTTCCACAATTGAAAGCTGGAAACGGTGAACGATGAATCACCAGGTCTTGTATCAAGTTAAAGGCGACGTATCAGGTGAAAACCTCGATTCGGTGCAAACCTGAAAACTACCGACCAGAGCCATCGGATCTCAGATGGACTGTCCAGATGCAAAGTGGGATGCCCTACAGCAGTTAATAGCTATTTTCTGGAAACCCCTGGCCTATCATATTTTTATGATATATTTACTAGGTGATGTGAATGTTCGTATTACTTTTACAAGATGTTGTGCTCTAAGGTCAAATTACTTTCAGCAAACAACAATCAATAGCCTACCTAAAAGGACATGTAAATGTGTTAAAGAAAGGACATGCAGAAGAGAGCATGCATCCTGGCGTGTTGCCGTACTTTCAGAAGTGCATGAATTGCTAACTATTCGTAGTCGATTACGGTTGGTGAACAAACTATCAGATATATTGCTGAAGCAAGCAACAGTAATCTTGAAAAATGCACCAACCAGGATGCAGTGTTCAAGAAACTCTAGCCGTAAAAAATCAGTCTACTCTTCTCTCCGCCTCTGGCCATCGCTCGGGCGCAGTGAGGCGGAGAGGGGGTCATCCTCTTTCGTACTTTGTGTAGTAGGTTTTGCTTAAGGTGATGACGGTGATGGTGGTGTCATCTTTAATAAAAATCCTCCGACTCCAATCATCTCTTGATGAAGTGCAACGTTACTGAGGAGATTCACAGTTTTTGTCTCCGCTGTTGTTCATGGACAACAGATTGGTTATATGTGTTACTTATTGGTGTGGTGCCAGCGGCGGCGCCACGCTTTAGTTCTGTAGTCAATTGACTACACAAAATTTAGGGAAAAACTTCATATATAGGCTTAAAATTATGCAAATAGATACAAAAGTATTACAAATTCATGTATTTGACATCAAAAGTTTGGGTTGACATCACATGTTTGTACTCCTGGCTCCGCCACTGGGTGGTGTCATGTGCATCAACGGTGGCAACGTTGTCTTCTCCGACAAACTCTTTGATGCTTTGCGAGCAAGATCATTAGACTGGTCTGGCGATATAGCGTGGCTGCATGTTTAGATAGGGTGATCCCTCCGTTGATATGCTTGGCACGACTACCAGCGGTCTACTGCGGTGATTCTATGAAATTTGTTTCTCTACAGTTCTTTGCAGGTACTTAAGTGGTTGGATTTCTTGATGTTGTTCCTTACTTGCGTGAGTTATGATGGTGCAACGATGACAAGTTCAGCTGCGGCTTCTGCAAATATTTTGAAACATATAATAGTAGTCAAAGGAAGTGGTTGTCGGAGCAGACGATGTTTTTAGAATTCAGCCACGGTGATCAGGCATTTTTTCCTAAATCTCGGAGATGACAAGTTCATTTTTCGTGTCTGGGGGTTCAGTTACATTATATCTGATTGCACTGATCTAATATAAATCAGATATAATTTAAAAAAAACCTTGGAAAATGCCGGAGAAGGAGTCTTTCTTATCTCCTTCTTTTCTTGTAAGTGGGTTTAGTTGGAGCATTACCTTCTTTCCTTGTTGGCTTGGCTCCGTTGTCCTACTTATGCAATCTTGCCGGCTTACCACTAATCACCAAAGAAGCTTTTTTTCAGGTCTATTTAGGTACTCCGTCCATTTCAAATTAATTGTCGCTGAGTTTGTACTAAATCAGCGGCAATTAATTTGGAAAAGAGGGAATACCATTTTTTAACTGCTCTAGATGCATTCCCCCAATGCTATGGTGAAAAAGACCGTCCAAACCTACATCAACATTTTTTTTCTTTATCGAAAAAATCAACATTTCTTTTTAGATAAATGGAACATACAACTCTAAGTTGCATCCTGCGCGACGCACACAACCAACATTACCTAGCGCTGATGTTTCATATGTCTTAGATGGGTAGTACTGCATGCTTACGTCATCGGTCGTCATTATTATAAAATAATCCCAGAAAAAGTTATTTTTCAAGGATAGTTCTATGTTACATAAATCTTTGGGTGCACTCATCCCCACAGTGGAAAAAACTTAACACTAAAAAGGAGTGAAAGTTTTGTCCCAAGCTACCCTCCTCAAAACAAGGGGAAAAGTAATGAGTGATTGCATTGGAGAAGCAAGCTTACACATCAAATGCAGTAAACAAAGTGTTTAACAAGGAAAAGACTCCACACACACACATAACCAAAAACAATAATAATTTGCTTAGTTATCAAGGTCTCAGCCCCTCTACCCAGGGTGTTGTCTACCTGCAGCAGCAACTCCATTGGTGATGGCGGCCATGGTGCTATATAAAATGGTATTTGACTCAGTGTGTTTAATAGAAAAGAGGAACTATTATTTTTCTCCTCCCCACCGCCTCCTTAACATTACCGGCCCATCGAACTTTAGAACGAATTATAAGACAATAAACTTGATATTTTGGGGGGCTAATCAGGCGGTTAGCAGTGATAATCGGCATTAGGGCCTCCTAGTAAGAACCTCTTGCACATATTCTTCCGTAGCAATTTGTATGTGTGTGTGACGCCGTGGGTGAGACGCATGCACGTACGTAGCTTGACGTTGAAGGGTGAAGTGTGATAATATTACTTAAGAATGATTTGGCCACCAAACATATATACCCGATCCGATTAGGCACGATGATATAAACAAACACCTAGACCGTACGCAGTTCCAACAAAAAGAAAGATATGTGAATGTACGTGCAATGTATTCCTTCGACACGATCTCGCCACAACCTTTAGGGGCCTCTTGTGATGCAGTAATCCCACAAGAGATACTAGTTCTACTTGAACAATGTATTATTGTTCTACTTGAACAATAATAATCTTATAAAAGATGTACATATAACATGAATGAATAATTAAAGTGCAATTTAAAAGGGAAGAAGTACAAAAGCAAGTAAACTGGAAGAGAAATACATGGTGATAAAAAATATTGAGTGATGTCGCGTGACGCGATGGTGTACAGGTGTTTCTCGCTGCTTATCAATCACGTAGGTTCATGCAAAAACAAATAGTTCTTATGATAAATATGCAATTTAAATTTGGTTCATAGTTTGATTATGTTACTCGAATTTTATTGACTGTCTATATATGTATTTATGTTGGTAGCTCTTATTTTCTCCAATACGAGTATAAATTTCCGTGTTCAGATAACATTTAAAGGTAAGCCCGGACCGTTGTGTATAACTTCAGTTTTCTTTGAATAGAACCTTTGGTTTTGAATAGCTGTGAATTATATTTTTAATATATTTCTCGCAAGTTATACGGCATGAAAAATATAACTAATAACATATGTCAAAACATTATCTATAATTGAAGTGTATCCACTACGATATAATATTTGTTTCGCAAACCACTTTATGAAAAAGAAAAGAAACCCAATTCCTTAATCATGGTTAAATCACAAGCCAAGCTAACAATTAAAACATGATAGGGATAGAGTTGAAATTAACTATGCCATAACTGTTCAATTAATAAGTAACTCTAAGGATTCAATTTAAATAGTGAGCCGTTGATTAAAGATTTAGACGCATCAGACAACAAACTAGTGACGTCATTGCACAATAATTTCGACACGTCGCAGAGACCAACGGCAATTATCGGCTCGACTTATATTTTCCTTGCCGAATGGTACAAACTTCCCTGTCAACCATGCACTCAACTAATGGTTGGTTCTTCGTAGGGTGTTTTGCATTGAACTACTATTTCACACAAAGTTAAATTTCTTCTTTAGGGGAAGCATAAACAAAAGTAGGCATATACTGCGCATCATGCATTGCATCTAGCAGCACGTATGGCGTATTCAGGTTAAATATACACATATTCGGAGACACCCGTGCGTGGAGGGGCCGCTTAGCTTAATTCAGGCATGATTATAGACAAGTGGACGGACGGTTTTTTAAAATTCGGCCATGAAAAGGGGTGAGATCGATGTTCGCCTCATCGTTGCTTGCAGGTCGTTCCAAACCAAGTTGCACGCTTGCTGAGAAAAAAAATATAACAAGGAGATGATAGTGAGATGATAACAAGGACTTTGGAGAAATAGTTGTTCAGGTGATGCATGCATCGAAGACTCGATAGCTAGCTATTTTAGCCATTTGTTTGTCTGGTGTGACGACGCTTGATGTTAATCTGTTGCACGCCGGGATATATTTGGTTTCGGCCCCTGTAATAACGCTTGGACAAATCTAACTAGCTCTCTAGCTACGTGCTCACTACGGAACCAAAAGCTCGATCTCTGGTCTTTACTCCCTCTGTTCTTAAATAAATATAAGATATTTTACATTTTGTTTACATTCACATATATCTAGATGTTTGTGGACATGTTTTAATGTATATGTACACTCATTTGGATTTGCACCTAGCCAACATCTAAGATAGCTAGAACATCTTACATTGTGGAACGGAGGGAACAGATTCCTAATCATGAGAGAATTATTCTCTCGAGACACTGGTCATGGCTGTGCAACGAGAGGTATACTTCTGGAGGCGGCACGCATGAAATTTCTTGTATTTTTAGTCGGAGTTTGAGACACACCCTTAACTATTTTCCACACTTGTAAATTTGTACCAACTCTGTTTCATAATATAAATATTTTAGACATTTCAATACGGCCCAAATACAAAGTAAAATGAGTGAACTAACAACTAAAATACGTCTAGATACGTGCGCGAAGCCCCGTTTCTTCTTTTTGGTGGCGACCAAATCGATCGTTGCACTTGTCTTAAAGGTTGACTAATCATGTCTTAATGATGTGGACACTGAGGAGTGTGGCCGTAGCTAAACGCCAATCTAACCAAAGTCTGCCCAAAGTTTGGCAAACCGGAGTAGTGTACAAACCTACATACCCTTGGAAACATGCATGCTCGGTGTGGACAACGAGATGCCAGTCTCATATCCCAGTTAAAATTGTACACGGAGAATTCGAAGAAAGAAAAGTCGACGGAAGATGGGAGAACCAGCGCCATCATACGCTCGAGGAGCCACACGTGGAAGAAGTTGACATGTACCTTCTCTCGCTGCCACGTGGGCCCAGAGTCGCGGGACCCATCCGCTAGTGAGGACTTTAAGGATCTACGGGTATCCTGGTGGGGCCAGGGAAGGTCGTCCGTCCTGACACGCCTCGTCGCACCCGTCATGAAAGGCGAGATTTTGCAGAAACGTTTTTGTTTTGCTTAGATTTTGAAAGGCGAAATCTACTGGTTTGGACGGTTGTCATGCGGCGTTGCATCAACCAACGTTCACCAGACCATGGACAAATTCCATCAACATTTAAACAAACAAGGCTTGGATGATTGGTTGCCACGGTCAAAACAGCTGAAGAATCGACCTTACATGCTATCCGATAGCACCACTCACAGTGGAGCTAGGCAGCTAGAGCTCCCATGTTGCATTCAAGATAGAGCCCACTGCAGGTCTCCAGCTAGAGCTCCCACTGTGCTCTCCAGCTGACTGACGCAGGGGAATGAATAAATGATATTGAGCCCGGAGTAGGCGTGTGCGTATTTATTTTCAGCTTGGGTGGCCTTGATTACTGGGCCAGCTTTGCTATAGCGGGGGAAGATCTCCGAGGAAAGAAACTGCAGGTCCCCAGAGCAGCCCGGATGTCCTGTTGCGTGTATAGCACCAGTTTACTAGTCTGTGTTACACAAAAATGATAAAAGTGCGGATTTAAATATGTATATTTTTAGATCTCTAAGTTTTATCAGATTTTGTTATTTTTTGTGTACCTCATATTTTAAAGTATCTCAAATTAAAATTTTGCACGCTTCTGGACAATCATTGGCTATATTCAGAATTTTTAAAACTCAGAAATATGATTTTCAAATTTTTTAAATTAAAGGGAGCACCGGACCTCAAGAGCCAAAAAACACTTTCCATAATAGTACGAACTCCAAAGATTTTGCATATAGTCTAAAAAAGGTTTTAGCATTTACACTTAACGTACATTCAAAGATGTTTTGATATATGTTTCTCAAGCTAGGACTTAGGAGAAATTTTGGTTTGTCTAGGTCGACAAGTCCAAGTTCACCTTTGAATCTAATTATCTCGAGACCTTAATTTAAGGAAATATTGATCTTGTGACAACTACAAAGAAAATTTAAGAAGCAAATCTTGGAAGAGTTTGTACATGGTATTAATCTATTTGTGGCAAATTAAAGTATCAATCATACATTAAACTTTGAGTGTGCCGAACGTTCTTAATCAGTCAGGTGACGTAATCAATGAATATGCATTGCGCGCATTTTTTTAACCTTCATGAACAATTATTTTATACCCTATGAACAAAAAAATATAGTACGTTAACTTTTCTTTTCTTTGTTGCATCCACTTGTAAACAAAAAAAATCTCATTTGCAACTTATCGACTTACACGACTGATTAAGAAAACTATATAAATACCGTGTCTGTATAAACTATCCATGGGTCATCTACTTTTTAGCCATGCAATTCATGAACTATTAAGGAATCATCACAAGCTTCTTGAAGAGATCACTGAACCAACATGAACAAATCATATATGAGACGGCAGCTTCCAAACCTAACAAAGTTTCCATACCCTCGATCAAACCAATGGACAAAACGAGTCAAAACATTGCAGCCAATACAAACACAAATCAACTAATGCTAGGAACCTTTCCTCAAATCACTATGCAACTAATGCAGTAGATTGATTCGAGAGATGGAATGGAGAAGGCAAACAAATGACTCCTAGATCCATGGTTTCTTCCACTCTATCTTGGTTGGGAGAGTATGTAGGACTCTGGGAAATGAAAATGGAGGACGGTAGAATCTCAAATCCAATCACCACCCTTCTTCTAGGTAGGAGTCCCAAAATTTTACCAATTAAGGTGGCTCTACGAGCCGCCTGGAGACTTTGGATGTCCGGAGTTTTTTTTTGGAAAACTCCATAATAATATACAATCTTGCATAGTAGGTCCTTGACTTTCTCGGAGACCATCAGAAGTTCCACCCGAAACTCCCGGACGTTTTCTAGGGTTTCTGATTCACCAGAGCAACCAACATAACAAACAAGAAAAATAATTTAAGTCCCTCATACAAAATTCCGTTTATGATAATCTTGGCATCGTTTCAGAACTAACAAAAATATGTAAGCCCAAACATTGAAGATGAACGAGATATGGAATGCAACACATGCAATGGTTCAGACACTCTACTAACGACATGATCTGCTCACATGATAGACCATGTTCACATTATGACTATAAAACCTCTAAATAGAGTCTTCCACCATGCATTTTGAGATAAGTAAACAAAAAACCCTAGCATAAACATATATTTATCTGGCTCATTCTGTTTGAGCTTGACTAAGACATTCATGCTCACCTTAAACTTAGTTTGCATCTAGACAACCAGCCAAATTGCCAAAGAGCAAAACTCATCACAACAATTTTCCCACCATACTAGTTTTAACAGCAGAACCAGGCCACAACTAATTTATCAACACAGTTAGCTCAAACAAAGAGACCCTAATTTTTCAAAACTTGACACACCGTCAAAAGTTTGCGGTAAAAGTGGCCCACAACGAACGATCGAAAAGACTTTCCCCTGCCTCCTGTGTCGCTCCCGCTCAGGGCGACACCAGAGGCCCCCAAACCCTAGCCGCCACAGGCCCGTCCCCGTCGACCTTCCTCCTCGCCGCCGCCGTCGGCGGCCGCCGGCCGGCCTGCGGCGGCGGCGGAGCGGCCCTTACTCCTTCACCGTGGTCTCCTGGTGCTGCGCCCTCCTCTCTGCCCCGTGCTGCGCCGCCTCGGCCCGCTCTGCTCCTTCCTCGAGCTCTCCGGCGTCCCTGGATCCCCGGCGGCGAGGAGCACCACGCGGCAACGGCGGCGCACTGCGGCTGCCTTCTGGGTCACCGCGCCTCGCGGATCTGGCGGCAGGGGTGCCTGCTAGATCCCCTCGCCCCTCCCTACTTAGGTGTGGGGAGGGCAGCCAGCCTGCGGGCGGGCTGGGCTGCGTCGGCGATGTGCCCGCCCTCCGATGGTCTCCTCCGATGCTTCATTCCTCGAGGTGGTGCGCGTGTCGGACTGGGTGTGGTGGCTGCTTGGTGGTGAGTTGTTGGTGTAGTCTGGAGTTTATGGAGGAGTACCTCGCGCGGTGGCTGGGGTGGCCGGCTTCGTGGAGGTGACCGGAGTTGGTTTACGCTTGGTGAGGATGCCGTCCTCGGTACGTCGGGGCGGCGGCCCTGAGTGGTTGGCGCGGTGGCGCTACACGGCATGCTCCAGTTCACGCGGTGTTGGGCGGTCTCTTGGTCCGTGTGGGCGGCAAGGAGGCGTGCCGATGGGAGTGATACGTCTCAAACGTATCTATAATTTTTGGTTGTTCCATGCATATTATATATCATTGCCACATGCTTTTATAATGTTTTTATATCATTTTGCCACATTTTTATGGAACTAACCTATTGACAAGATGCCCAGTGCCAGTTCCTGTTTTTGCTGTCTTTTTGTTTCAGAAAAGGTAGTCGGGGAATTTTCTCGGAATAAGCTGCCAATTTACATGATTTATTTTTATGAAGAAACAAAGATGGAGCCAGGAGGCGCCTGCAGGGGGCCCCACAACCCCAGACGACCCCAGGCGTGGCCCTGCCTTGGCAGCGCCTGGGCCCCACCTGGCCGACTCCGCTAGCTTCTCGAGTTGCCCTTTCGCCAAAAATTGTCTTCCTCCCGAAAACCCTCGGTACCCGATCATATTTTCCAGAAAAGTTCCGAGGCCGCCGCCGTCGGCAATCCTAGATCGGGAGGGTTCTGAAGCTCTTCCTGGCACCCTGCCGGAGGGGGAGATCGTCACCGAAGGCATCTACACCACCATGCCTGCCTCCGGAGTGATGCGTGAGTAGTCCACCACGGGACTACGGGTCCATGGCAGTAGCTAGATGGTTGTCCCTTCTCCTTTGTGCTCCATTGTTTAGATCTTATGAGCTGCATATATGATTAAGATCATCTTTATGTAATACTATGTGTTGTGTTTGCGGGGATCCGATGAATTATGGGGTCTTGACATTATGGTTCAGTTTATCTATGATATGTTTTATTTATGATCTTGCATGCTCTCTGATGCTTGTGTATGCTTTGGCTGAAGTAATTACTTGTGTCAGTAGAGGAGTATTTATGCTAGATAGTGGGTTCATGCCTCTCTTGTTCGAGCTCGAGTTGATAGAAACGATTAGAACTTGAGATGTGCTGTTGCTACTAGGGATAAAACAATGGTGTTTATTGCTTTATGTTGTACTCATTGCTTACATTACGCATCTTACTTCTTGCAATTATCCGTTGCTTGCAACTTAATACTTTCGGGTGACATGCTGGATAGCGATCCCGGGGTGGATTATTAGTCATAGATGCAGTTGGATAACGGTCTATGTATTTTGACGTAATGCCCATATTAAATGAAACGGTGAACCATGTGTCATGATAATATTGTGTTGCACCCATGTTTGTCAATTGCCCCGCTGTAATTTGTTCACCCAACACGTTTATCTTTTGGAGAGACACTTCTAGTGAACTGTGGACCCCGGTCCTATTTTCCTACATTGCTTACAACCGTTTTAATAGCTTTTCCTAGTCATTTGCTTCCTGGTCATTTTTGCTCTCATAATATTTTCCATTATACGTTTAATCCTTTGTGTTCCGCAAGCCGGAGAGATTGACACCCTCTTGATACGTCCAAAATGTATCTACTTTCCCCGAACACTTTTGCTATTGTTTTACCTCTAATTTGTGTGATTTGAATAGAACTAATACGGACTAACGCTGTTTTCAGCAGAATTGCATTGTTGTCTTTTTTTGTGCAGAAACTCAAAGTTTCGGGAAAATTCCCGAAAAATTCCATAAATCCTATTTTGACGGAGGACTCACGGAGCCAGAAGACGAAGCGGAGACGGGACCCACGGGCCCCACACGCCACCACGGCGCGCCAGGGGTGGGGCCGCGCCCATGTGGTGTGTGGCTGCCTCGTGCGGCCCCTCGCGACGCCCTCTCGACTATATATTGCCTTCGACCTAAAACGCACGGCCCCCAGACGTTTTTCCCAGAAACACTCCCGAGCTCCGCCGCCACCGAAAACCCTAATACGGGGACTAGAAGTTCCGTTCTGGCACCCTGTCGGGACGGGGATTTGGAGGAGATCATCGCCATCATCATCACCACCACCTCTCCATCAACCATCCATGATTCCCCCATCCATGTGTGAGTAATTCCCCGCTGTAGGCTGAAGGGGATGGTAGGGATTGGATGAGATCGTTCATGTAATAGATGTCAGATTGTTAGGGCATGGTGCCTAGTATCCGTTGTTAGTGCTATTTATCATTGTTGCAACTTGGTGTGCTTAATGCTTGACACTTAGGGCCCGAGTGCCATGACTTCAGATCTGAACATGTTATTGTTTCATGAGTATAACTATTGTTTTGGATCATATCTACAAGTTGTATACACCTGTCGTTGTCCGGAACCCGAGGCCCCAAAGTGACAACAATTGGGATAACCGGAGGGGATGGTTTTGACTTGAGGATCACATGTGTTCATGGAATGTTAATGCTTTGCTCCGGTACTTTATTAAAAGGAGTACCTTAATTACCAGAAGTTTCCTTAATTGGCCCCGCTGCAAACGGGCTGGTAGGACAAAAGATGTTGTGCAAGTTTCTCATTGCGAGCACGTACGACTATATACGAACGCATGCCTATGATTGATTAGTACTTGGATGCTTTATTATTATTATTTACCTGCAATTGCCCTGCGTTATGACTATTTCATGAGCTATCTTATCCATGCAACGCCCGTTCATCCATCTATGCCTACAGTATTTTAATCCTGCTGTTTACCTCAATCGCTATTGCTGTCTTTATTTCACTGCTTCTGTTATTTCTCCACTACTACTATTATATTACTGTTGCCACTGATAAATTGTGCCAAGCAAGTTTATTTCCAGGTGCAGCTGACTGACAATTCATCTGTTAAGGCTTATAAATATTCTTTGGCTCCCCTTGTGTCGAATCAATAAATTTGGGTTTTACTTCCCTCGAAGACTGTTGCGATCCCCTATACTTGTGGGTCATCAAGACTATTTTCGGCGCCGTTGCCGGGGAGCATAGCTTTATTTATAAGTTCACCGGGAAGTGATATTGTTCGCTGCAATTTATTGGCTATGGGGAAACCACGTGATCCAAGGTTTCCGATTCTGCCTTCCACTACAAGGCAAGGTACAACTCTGAACACTTCTATTGCTCTTGATTCACCATCAGTTATAAGTAAGTTTGGTACACCACCACATCCAATTACTTCACGTGTTACTACTGCTGAATCTGAAAATATTTCTGATGAATTTGATGATGCCTCTACTGTGCTTGATGAAAGTGGTTCACTAGGTCCTTTTCTAGATGCCACTATTGCTAAATCTAAACTAATTAAAAATGCTGAAACATCTGATGAAAATCTTACTACACCTGTTGATTCACCTGGGTCGAGAGAACATGTTACCGATGATCTCGAGGAAGCCTATGTTGAAATCGATGATATTTTCTTGAAGATTATATGAATTGTGAATCCTCTAAAGACGCCGATGTTATTAAAAATCTTATTGGAAAACGTGTGTTAATTATAATTTTCTCCTGATCCTGAGTTTGCCACATCTCCGATAAAGATAGAGGATGAAGAATATGATTTTTCTGTGGACTTGTCACTTATACCTAATGTCGAAAAAGAATCTTTTCGAGGTACTGAAAATGAAAGTGCTATAGGACACATGAATAAACTTTCTGCTTTAAGTAGTTTGTTCTCTGATGATGATAAGAAACGTAGTTACTATGTTACCAAATTGTTTCCTTTTTCATTAAAAGATGAAGCTAAAACTTGGTTCAATAATTTATCTCCTGGGTCCATTAAAAGTCCTTCGGAATTGATTAATGTTTTCTTCAAGAAATATTTTCCTGCTAGTGTTCAACATGCTGCTTTGCAGAGAATTTATAACTTCAAGCAATTAAAGGAAGAGAATCTACCCGAATCCTGGGAGAGATATTGCTCCTTAATTAGAGCCCGGCCTGGACACAAGATAGCTAAAAATGAACTTCTTGATTTATTCTATAATGGACTAACCGATGAATCTAGGGTCTACCTAGACAGTTGTGCTGGTTGTGTTTTCAGGAAACGAACTCCGGATGAAGCTGAAGAATTATTGGCTAAAATAGGCCAGAATTATGAAGATTGGGCTAAACCTGAACCTCCTCGGTGCCTACACCAAGGAAGAGGGGTGTTATTGAGCTGAATGACGAGGGAATGAGAGAAGCCAAGAAATCTCTTAAGGAGAGAGGAATTAAATCCGAAGAAGTGAAGAATCTACCTCCTATAGAAGAATTATGTAAGCCGATTCCTCACCCTTCCATGATAGAGGTACACTCCCTTCAACATTTCGGTGCAGGAGATATGCCTTATCGTAAGCCTCCTGATCAATGCTTAGATGAATTTGATAATTTTATTGTTAAGCAAAATCATTTTAACATGAAAGTTCAAAATCATTTGTTAGAAAATTCTCGTATTATTAATAATTTGCATGATGTCTTGGAAAGAACTGCTAATGATGTTAAAGGACTTGTTAAACATTTTCATATGGTTCAAACTCAACTAGAGCAAATTACTAAAGTACAAAAGGATTTACTAGCTAATGTTTCTAAAAAAGGTGATAAACATGCTTTTGGTATAGCGACTAGAGGTGGTGCTTCCACTCAGGACCCCTTGTATCCTGAAGGACATCCAAAAAGAATTGAGCAAGACTCTCAACTAGCTAATGAAACTAGTACTTCTTCTAAAAAAAAAGAAACATAAGCAAGTTGTAGAGTCTTCTGAACCTATTAATGATAAAGAACCGAGAATGATCCTAATAGTATATCTATCTCTGATGCTGAAACTGAAAGTGGTAATGAACATGCTAATGATAATGATAAGAACAATGCCTCTGACAAAGAACAAAGTGAGGAGGAACCTGAAAAACATTCCAAAAATAAGAGGTATACTAAAGAAGATTTTATTGCTAAGAAGCATGGTAATGAAAGAGAACCTTGGGTGCAAAAACCAATGCCCTTTCCCAATAAGAAACACAAATCAAAAGAAGAGGAACATTACAATAAATTTTGTGACTGGATGAAACCTCTGTTTTTGCAAATTCCTTTGACTGATGCTATTAAGTTGCCTCCTTATTCAAAGTACATGAAAGATATTGTTTCTAACAAAAGAAAGATTCCTAATGAAGAAATTTCTACTATGCTTGCTAACTATTCTTTCAATGGTAAGGTTCCAAAGAAGCTTGGAGATCCAGGTATACCAACTATTCCATGCTCCATTAAAAATAATTATGTGAGAACTGCTTTATGTGATCTTGGCGCAGGAGTAAGTGTTATGCCTTTCTCCCTTTATAAAAGGCTTTATTTGGAAAAGCTAATACCGACAGATATTTCTTTGCAAATGGATGATAAATCTACTGTTGTTCCTGTTGGTATATGTGAGGATGTTCCTGTTCAAGTGGCTAACAATTGTTTAATTTTAACCGATTTTGTTGTGTTAGAAATGCCTGAAGATGATAATATGTCTATTATTCTTGGAAGACCTTTTCTTAACACTGCAGGGGCTGTTATTGATTGCAATAAAGGGAAGGTCACTTTCAATGTCAATGATAAAGAGCATACTGTTTATTTTCCGAAGAAGCTAGACAAGTTATATGGTTTGAATTCAATTGCAAATTTTAGTACGGTCAAAGTGGGAAGTATTGATTGTCCTATATATGATTATTGCGAAGGATATCAAAATATTATGGTTGGATCAATATCTATACAATTCAAGGTAAAATGATTAGTACATGGAGTTTAATTCTTTTATGACATATAAAATATATTTGGTAGCAAGACTTGATCAACCTTGTTAACAAATGTGTTTTCAATGCATAAAAGTTTTGAAACACCATTTCTTTTCTTTAGCTCATTTTATCTACTGTAGTATTACTATTATTTCAAAATTTTGTTGCTGTTTTATTTCTTTATAAAATTCAATTTCTTTATAATCATTATTTAAATGCCCAGAAAATGCCCAAAAAAAAGTTGTCGAAAATTTCCAGAAAAATTCCACAAATTCTTGTTTTAAAAATGTGACGCGGGGGCACCTGGGCTGACCAGGGGGACCCACCACGCCACCAGACGACACCAGGGCGCGGCCCAGCCTTGGCCGCGCCTAGGTGGTGTGTGGGCCCCACCTGGCCCTCCACAAGGTGAGCTACCTCCCCATCCTTTCTCTCTCCCGACCAAACACTCCACCATTGCCAAAACTCGTGTTCTTGCTGCTCTTGCTCGAATTTTTCGATCTCCTTGCTCAGCCCATCTTTGCTGCTGAGATTTGGATCGTTTGCTCTCCGGTATGTGACTCCCCCGAATATCCAATTGAAATTTTGATTAGTTGTGTATATTTTGAGTATTTTGGTACTGTAGGTGTCATGTTAAGTGAGTTTGCATGCTTGCTTTATGATTAGATTAACTAGTTTTGATGCATGTGTAGCTCTCTTATAAGTCTCTATAATGGTTCCCTTGATTTATTTGTTCCAAAAATCATTTTTTATGAGATTTGTTTAAAAATTTCAGAAAAGGAAGATGGATGAAAACACTCATGATCACCAAACTTATGATGAGAATTTAGAGGTGCCTGAGGTCATGGAAGTCAATCGTGAAGAATCTATGTACTCTTCGGTTTATCCATGCTATGACTTCATGACTGCCGCAGGTATCTTGGAGGATTTCAATGAACTAATTTCTAATGCAGGTTTGGATCAATTTGTGTCTCATGAACCAACCCAATATGCAAAGCTTACTATGTCAGTTGTGCAAAGCTTCAGATTTAACTGTTCCCGGGATAATCCTATGATTTCTTATAACATTTACAATATAGCTTTCGATTTGTCCCTTGCTGAGTTCTGCAGAGTTATTGGTGTGCCATGTTGGGGATCACACGCTAGGATCAAGGGTCAGCCTGAGCATCTCTTGACCCTCTTCTCGGAAGATCTGCCAAGGAGAGCTGTTTGGCTGAGAGTGGTAAAATTCGAAACATCCAATTCCCAGCTATTCGATATTTTGCCTGTTACATTGGTAAGGGTATTCTCGCTAGAAAGTGTGCTAGCAAATTGTCTATTTATGATCTAGCCATTCTCGCTGCTGCTTTGAAAAATGATAGAACTTATAACATTGGCGCTTTGATAGCACATCGGCTTTTTGCTAACCGCGGAAAAGGACCGATATGCGGTGGAATAATTGCTTCTGTTTATTAGCCCATCATAAGTTGGAGCCGCACCACCTTGATGTTGCATTCTCGGTAGGGAGGCTTGATCTAAGGTCCATGATGAGTCACCGGTTTGTTACCCGCTGGTCCACACTTGAGGACCTATCTTATGAACTGTTGTTTGTTAATAACTCTGAGCGGATAGTTTGCCTGCCAGCACCTCTTTTGTTTAATTATAATGCCAGGAATGGATGGTCATTTTCGGAGGATGAGTTGAATGCATACCTAGAGGAGCATGGCCCCCGCGCGGAGCCTGCAGGGGACAGCCTGAGGAGGATTACACACAGTCTCACACTGTGGCGAGCTCCTCATATCAGTATTACGATTTTGGAGCCTCCTCTTCACAGGATCCGCCGTATGATGATGCGCCGGTGGAATCCCTACGGCCGATTTTAGTCGATCTCCAACTTAGGCCAAAAGCCTAAGCTTGGGGGGGGGGGGGGGGGTACGCATTCTCACCGACATCTATTCACATTGTCTTATTCATATTATGTCGGTTGTTTCATCGATACTCTGTACATCCATTTTTCATTTCTTTTTAGTAGTTCTCTCTTGCGTTTGTTTTATTTTCAGAAAACCAAAAAGACCAAAAATATTTCCTTTATCCCTTTATCTTTTATCTTTTGCATTTCGGTTTTTACTTTGTTCTATCTTTTAATTTTCGGTTTGCTATTCAAAAATCCAAAAAGATTTCCCTTTAATCATCTAGCTCTTTTCATTTCCTCTCCTAAATTCGAAAACCCAAAAATATTAGTTTTCTTCTTTGTTTTTGCATAGTTGTTGCAGAGTTCAGCAGGTTTCCGTGACTCCACTTGGGCTTGGTTATCATTTTCATATCATTCAATACACGCAAGTGAAAAGCAATAATGACGATATGCGACAGAGTGGACGTGGTAAGAAGGCTGGTATGAACTCTATTTGTTTTTCATTTTTGTACATATACTTATCCGTATGATCATGTTTAGCTTGTCATGGTGGAAACTATATGATTAATGTTTGCTTAATAATTCATGTCTTCTTATGATCAGTCCCAATTTGCTAATAATGGATAATATGTCATATAGATATTTGCTTGCATTGTTGTGCTCATAAAATAGTATGATATTGTGGTATCCTCCTCTGAATGATCTACTTGAATCGACTTGGCACATGCTCACACATGTATATGACTAAAAAGAAAGAGTCAATTAAAGCCTCGATGATTTATTTGGCCTCAGAGTTTTAGTATCACTTTTATTCCTCAGTTAATATTATTTTGTCGCAAGCATAATTATGACGGTTATTGCTCTCTTAGTTGTCGCTTCCCAGTCTATTGCTAGCTTCCATCTGTACTGAGCGGGATTGCTGCATGTGCATCCAAAATCTTTAAGCCAAGTTATCCCAAGAGAGTCCACTATAAATTCCTATGCCTGGTATTTCAAACCATTCCAAGTAAATTTTCATGTGCTAACTTTAAAACCTTCAAAATACTTCCCATTTTGTGACATTGTTTTTAGCTCATGAGGAAGTAGTAGTTGGGTTTGTTATCTTCCATGCTAAATAAAGTTTTCCCGACTTGCATGCTTCATCTGCTCGTCACTAATTTGCAGAAAGCTGGTTAGACCATTATAACATCTAAAAGTAATAAAATAGACACTCCTCCATGGTATGTGATTGTTGTTGGCAGGCACCCGAGGATTCGGTTAGCCATGGCTTGTGTGAGCAAAGGTGGGGAGGAGTGTCAAACCATATAAAAGTGCATGCTATAAAATGCATAATTTTTAATATCTCGGAACCGCTCTCAAAACTTATTTAGCATGGAAGATTAGGAAAACTCTATTGCCATTCGTTGACAAACAACCACCTCTCAAAACAATTTTACTTCTATTTTAAAAATAAAAAGCTCTAGCACATGATAATCCATGCTTCCCTCTGCGAAGGGCCAATCTTTTACTTTTATGTTCAGTCACCATCCTTTCCTTGAGCACTTCTTCGAGAGCATAATTTTCATTCTTAGTGTAATGTGCTTATCCCAGAATATTATTAATTGTGGTATGACTTTGATGCTTTTATCTTTGATATATTTATATATACTCTTCACTTAAACTTCAGAGGTGCCTTGGCATTTATGTTTTGCTCCACAAATAAGGGCAAGCGAGATACCACCTTATCATACTTTATTATGTGCACAGCAATATCGCCGATAGATATGTTTCATGTTGTTGATTATTAATATGTAGGATCTTTTCATGCTCTTTTCATTTCCTCTCCTAAATTCGAAAACCCAAAAATATTAGTTTTCTTCTTCTGTTTTTGCATAGTTGTTGCAGAGTTCAGCAGGTTTCCGTGAGTCCACTTGGGCTTGGTTATCATTTCCATATCATTCAATACACGCAAGTGAAAAGCAATAATGACGATATGCGACAGAGTGGACGTGGTAAGAAGGCTGGTATGAACTCTATTTGTTTTTCATTTTTGTACATATACTTATCCGTATGATCATGTTTAGCTTGTCATGGTGGAAACTATATGATTAATGTTTGATTAATAATTCATGTCTTCTTATGATCAGTCCCAATTTGCCAATAATGGATAATATGTCATATAGATATTTGCTTGCACTGTTGTGCTCATAAAATAGTATGATATTGTGGTATCCTCCTCTGAATGATCTACTTGAATCGACTTGGCACATGCTCACACATGTATATGACTAAAAAGAAAGAGTCAATTAAAGCCTCGATGATTTATTTGGCCTCAGAGTTTTAGTATCACTTTTATTCCTCAGTTAATATTATTTTGTCGCAAGCATGATTATGACGGTTATTGCTCTCTTAGTTGTCGCTTCCCAGTCTATTGCTAGCTTCCATCTGTACTGAGCGGGAATGCTGCATGTGCATCCAAAATCTTTAAACCAAGTTATCCCAAGAGAGTCCACTATAAATTCCTATGCCTGGTATTTCAAACCATTCCAAGTAAATTTTCATGTGCTAACTTTAAAACCTTCAAAATACTTCCCATTTTGTGACATTGTTTTTAGCTCATGAGGAAGTAGTAGTTGGGTTTGTTATCTTCCATGCTAAATAAAGTTTTCCCGACTTGCATGCTTCATCTGCTCGTCACTAATTTGCAGAAAGCTGGTTAGACCATTATAACATCTAAAAGTAATAAAATAGACACTCCTCCATGGTATGTGATTGTTGTTGGCAGGCACCCGAGGATTCGGTTAGCCATGGCTTGTGTGAGCAAAGGTGGGGAGGAGTGTCAAACCATATAAAAGTGCATGCTATAAAATGCATAATTTTTAATATCTCGGAACCGCTCTCAAAACTTATTTAGCATGGAAGATTAGGAAAACTCTATTGCCATTCGTTGACAGAAACAACCACCTCTCAAAACAATTTTACTTCTATTTTAAAAATAAAAAGCTCTAGCACATGATAATCCATGCTTCCCTCTGCGAAGCGCCAATCTTTTACTTTTATGTTCAGTCACCATCCTTTCCTTGAGCACTTCTTCGAGAGCATAATTTTCATTCTTAGTGTAATGTGCTTATCCCAGAATATTATTAATTGTGGTATGACTTTGATGCTTTTATCTTTGATATATTTATATATACTCTTCACTTAAACTTCAGAGGTGCCTTGGCATTTATGTTTTGCTCCACAAATAAGGGCAAGCGAGATACCACCTTATCATACTTTATTATGTGCACAGCAATATCGCCGATAGATATGTTTCATGTTGTTGATTATTAATATGTAGGATCTTTTCATGCTCTTTTCATTTCCTCTCCTAAATTCGAAAACCCAAAAATATTAGTTTTCTTCTTCTGTTTTTGCATAGTTGTTGCAGAGTTCAGCAGGTTTCCGTGAGTCCACTTGGGCTTGGTTATCATTTCCATATCATTCAATACACGCAAGTGAAAAGCAATAATGACGATATGCGACAGAGTGGACGTGGTAAGAAGGCTGGTATGAACTCTATTTGTTTTTCATTTTTGTACATATACTTATCCGTATGATCATGTTTAGCTTGTCATGGTGGAAACTATATGATTAATGTTTGATTAATAATTCATGTCTTCTTATGATCAGTCCCAATTTGCCAATAATGGATAATATGTCATATAGATATTTGCTTGCACTGTTGTGCTCATAAAATAGTATGATATTGTGGTATCCTCCTCTGAATGATCTACTTGAATCGACTTGGCACATGCTCACACATGTATATGACTAAAAAGAAAGAGTCAATTAAAGCCTCGATGATTTATTTGGCCTCAGAGTTTTAGTATCACTTTTATTCCTCAGTTAATATTATTTTGTCGCAAGCATGATTATGACGGTTATTGCTCTCTTAGTTGTCGCTTCCCAGTCTATTGCTAGCTTCCATCTGTACTGAGCGGGAATGCTGCATGTGCATCCAAAATCTTTAAACCAAGTTATCCCAAGAGAGTCCACTATAAATTCCTATGCCTGGTATTTCAAACCATTCCAAGTAAATTTTCATGTGCTAACTTTAAAACCTTCAAAATACTTCCCATTTTGTGACATTGTTTTTAGCTCATGAGGAAGTAGTAGTTGGGTTTGTTATCTTCCATGCTAAATAAAGTTTTCCCGACTTGCATGCTTCATCTGCTCGTCACTAATTTGCAGAAAGCTGGTTAGACCATTATAACATCTAAAAGTAATAAAATAGACACTCCTCCATGGTATGTGATTGTTGTTGGCAGGCACCCGAGGATTCGGTTAGCCATGGCTTGTGTGAGCAAAGGTGGGGAGGAGTGTCAAACCATATAAAAGTGCATGCTATAAAATGCATAATTTTTAATATCTCGGAACCGCTCTCAAAACTTATTTAGCATGGAAGATTAGGAAAACTCTATTGCCATTCGTTGACAGAAACAACCACCTCTCAAAACAATTTTACTTCTATTTTAAAAATAAAAAGCTCTAGCACATGATAATCCATGCTTCCCTCTGCGAAGCGCCAATCTTTTACTTTTATGTTCAGTCACCATCCTTTCCTTGAGCACTTCTTCGAGAGCATAATTTTCATTCTTAGTGTAATGTGCTTATCCCAGAATATTATTAATTGTGGTATGACTTTGATGCTTTTATCTTTGATATCTTTATATATACTCTTCACTTAAACTTCAGAGGTGCCTTGGCATTTATGTTTTGCTCCACAAATAAGGGCAAGCGAGATACCACCTTATCATACTTTATTATGTGCACTGCAATATCGCCGATAGATATGTTTCATGTTGTTGATTATTAATATGTAGGATCTTTTCATGGTCTTCATAATTGTTGGGTATCATTATTTGCATAGACTCCATCATGCATTGTATAAGATTTTGATCATAGCATAAGTATGTATACATCATATGAAGCAAACGTGTTCGTTAAAGTTTTCTTTTATCGCATTCAGTTTGTCAACTGAATTGCTTGAGGACAAGCAATAAGCTAAGCTTGGGGGGAGTTGATACGTCCAAAACGTATCTACTTTCCCGAAAACTTTTGCTATTGTTTTACCTCTAATTTGTGTGATTTGAATAGAACTAATACGGACTAACGCTGTTTTCAGCAGAATTGCATTGTTGTCTTGTTTTTGTGCAGAAACTCAAGTTTCGGGAAAATTCCTGAAAAATTCCATAAATCCTATTTTGACGGAGGACTCACGGAGCCAGAAGACGAAGCGGAGACGGGACCCACGGGCCCCACACACCACCACGGTGCTCCAGGGGTGGGGCCGCGCCCAGGTGGTATGTGGCTGCCTCGTGCGGCCCCTCGCGACGCCCTCTCGACTATATATTGCCTTCGACCTAAAACGCACGGCCCCCAGACGTTTTTCCCAGAAACACTCCCGAGCTCCGCCGCCACCGAAAACCCTAATACGGGGACCAGAAGTTCCGTTCTGGCACCCTGCCGGGACGGGGATTTGGAGGAGATCGTCGCCATCATCGTCACCACGGCCTCTCCATCAACCATCCATGATTCCCCCATCCATGTGTGAATAATTCCCCGCTGTAGGTTGAAGGGGATGGTAGGGACTGGATGAGATCGTTCATGTAATAGATGTCAGATTGTTAGGGCATGGTGCCTAGTATCCGTTGTTAGTGCTTTTTATTGTTGTTGCAACTTGGTGTGCTTAATGCTTGACACTTAGGGCCCGAGTGACATGACTTCAGATCTGAACATGTTATTGTTTCATGAGTATATCTTTTGTTTTGGATCATATCTACAAGTTGTATACACCTGTCGTTGTCCGGAACCCGAGGCCCCAAAGTGACAACAATTGGGATAACCGGAGGGGATGGTTTTGACTTGAGGATCACATGTGTTCATGGAATGTTAATGCTTTGCTCCGGTACTTTATTAAAAGGAGTACCTTAATTACCAGAAGTTTCCTTAATTGGCCCCGCTGCAAACGGGCTGGTAGGACAAAAGATGTTGTGCAAGTTTCTCATTGCGAGCACGTACGACTATATACGGAACGGATGCCTATGATTGATTAGTACTTGGATGCTTTATTATTATTATTATTATTATTATTTACCTGCAATTGCCCTGTGTTATGACTATTTCATGAGCTATCTTATCCATGCAACGCCCGTTCATCCATCCCTATGTCTACAATATTTTAATCCTGCTGTTTACCTCCATCGCTACTGCTGTCTTTATTTCACTGCTGCTGTTATTTCTCCACTACTACTGTTATATTACTGTTGCCACTGATAAATTGTGCCAAGCAAGTTTATTTCTAGGTGCAGCTGAGCTGACAATTCATCTGTTAAGGCTTATAAATATTCTTTGGCTCCCCTTGTGCCGAATCAATAAATTTGGGTTTTACTTCCCTCGAAGACTGTTGCGATCCCCTATACTTGTGGGTCATCACCTCTCTGTTTCGTTGGGGCAAAGTAGTTTGTTCGTGTGTGCGCAGGTCCACGTCAACAGCCCTTTTTCGGCGCCGTTGCCATTGTCACCTAGCCGAAGCCTTCTCCAAGTCCTACTGGTTCGATAACCTTGATTTTGTAATCAAGAGAAATTACTGCTTTGCTACATCATACCTTCCTCTTGGGGTCTCCCAGCGAACGTGTGATCCACGCTATCAAGCTCTTTTTCTGGCGCCGTTGCCGAGGATTTGAAGAAGACTTCTTGAACTACCAAGTCTCCTGCAACGGCTCTTTTTCTGGCGCCGTTGCCGGGGACTTGGAAGTTTCAGCGAGGGGAGTTTCGCACATCCTTACACTCTATTTTGTTATTGTCTTGCTTAGTATATTTTTTATTAGTCTTGTCTTGCTTTTCGTTTGCTTTAAAAATCAAAAACACAAAAAAATTAAAAATTCCAGCACCTAGTTTATTTCGGTTTTGTTTAGTATCTTGTTTTTATTTTGCTAAAATGGGTTCGGAAGAGAATACTAAGTTGTGTGATTTCACTAGCACAAACAATAATGATTTTATATGCACTCCTATTGCTCCACCTGCTTCTACAGCAGAGTTTTATGAAATTAAACCTGCCCTTTTAAATCTAGTTATGAAGGAGCAATTTTCTGGTGCTAGTTCTGATGATGCTGCCTCTCACTTGAATAATTTTGTTGAACTATGTGACATGCAAAAGTATAAAGAGGTAGATGGTGATATTATAAAACTGAAACTATTCCTTTTCTCCTTGAGAGGAAGAGCTAAAGAATGGTTATTATCTTTGCCTAGGAATAACATAGATTCTTGGACTAAATGTAAAGATGCTTTCATTGGGAAATATTATCCACCTGCTAAAATTATATCATTAAGAAGTGGCATCATGAATTTTAAACAATATGATAATGAACATGTTGCTCAAGCTTGGGAAAGAATGAAATATATGGTCAAAATTGTCCCACTCATGGACTGACTACTTGGATGATCATCCAAACCTTCTATGCAAGCTTAAATTTTTCTTCAAGAAATTTATTGGATTCGGCTACTGGAGGTACCTTCATGTCCACCAAATTAGGTGCAACAACAAAGCTCCTAGATGAGATGAGGGCAAATTACTCCAATGGCACACTGAAAGAGCCCCAACTGGTAAGAAGGTAAATTATATTGAGAAGATCTCCTCTTTGAGTGATAAAGTTGATACTATTATGTCTATGCTTTCTGGTAATCAAGTTCCTGTTGATCCAAATAATGCCCCTCTAGCTTCTTTGGTTGCTCAAGAAGAACAAGTTGATGTGAATTTCATTAGAAATAATTTCAACAACAATGCTTATAGGAACAACTTTGGTAATAATAATAATTATAAGCCATATCCTCCAAGTGGTAGTAATTCTTTTGGTAATTCTTATGATAAACCCCTTGGTAATAATAGGATTCTTAGTGATGAAACAGTGTTAGAAATTGAAAAGGCCACTAAATTTTTTATGCAGACACAATATGAGCAAAATAAAGTCTTTTCAAAACAATTGGATGAGCACTCTTTTATGCTGAAAAATATAAGCCAACAACTTGAGGGATTAAATAGGGAGATTTCTAATTTGCAAACTAGGCTTGCTAATACTGAAACTTGTATTTCGAATATGTCTGAAGCCCAATCTTCCTTGATAAATAAAATGGCAACAAAACCTGAGTCAATTGAAATTGCTGAAACTAGTAAGATTGCTAATGTTTGCACTATTTTAACTGATGATGATATTAAAATTTCAAATGCTCATGAGTCACCTACAGTACCTAAATATGCTAATGGTAAAAAAATTGGAGTAGGAAAGATTTCTATTTCCCCTATTAAAAATCAAAAACTCTCCAATAGTGCTAAAACTATTTCTAAAGGAAATGCTGAAATTAATCCTGATGAAAATGATCCTTTTAGATATGATGCTCCTGTTATTTTTTATTACAATGATCTTGATTTTGATAATTGTAACCTTACTGAAGTCATTAAGTTTTTACAAAGCTTGCAAAAAATCCTATTGCTAGTAAAATGAAATGGGTTTTACCCAACATATCACAAATGCTTTGATTAAAGTTAGGGAAGAAAAGATCAAGAGTGAATTTTCTATTCCTAGAAAATTAGAAGATGCTTGGGAGCCTACTATTAAGATGAAAGTTAATGATTTTGAGTGCAATGCTATGTGTGATCTTGGTGCTAGTGTTTCCATTATGCCTAAAAAGTTGTATGATATTCTCGATTTGGAACCACTAGAAGATTGTCCTTTGAATTTTATTATCTTGATTCTACCTTGAATAAACCTATGGGAAAAATAGATGATATTCTTATTATGGTTAATGGTAATTATGTCCCTGTAGATTTTATTGTCATGGATATTGAATGCAAACTTTCTTGTCCTATTGTGTTGGGAAGACCTTTTATTAGAATTGTTGGTGCTATCATTGATATGAAAGAAGGAAATATTAAATTTCATTTTCCACTTAAGAAAGGGATGGACACTTCCCTAGAAAGAGAATGAGGTCATCTTTGGTGTCTTGTGTTTAGTCAAGTGATTTGGATGTTGCTAAAATTGATAATACTTGATCTTTTTGCTATTGTGCCTAGCTAAAAGGCGTTAAAGAAAAGCGCTTATGGGAGGCAACCCATTTTTTTACTTTCAGTTTGTTTTATTTTATTTGAGTCAAGGTTGCTGTTACTTTGGTAACACTTCCTTTGTATCCTTTTATTTTCGTTTTTTGTGTGCCAAGAATAGCCTCTAATGAGAGGAAAGTGAAATTATGTGTTTTGCTGTCCAGAAACAGATTTCTGTTCGTCACCGTACGAAATTCTAAAAATCACAGAATGATCTGGAGCTGTAAATTTTTGACAGCAAGCATTGGGTTTTTCTACCTTTCGTTAGTTTTGAGTTTTCTGATTCGAGGTGTCCTAGTAGCTCGAAAAAAATCATCTTTGCGTTTGTTCTGTTTTTGACAGATTCTGTCCAAGTTTTTGCATTGCACCTTTTACGGGCAAAGTGGAGTTCTTCTATCCACGGAACATCACTTAGATCTTTGTGACAGTACCTAATGTTTAGAAACAAGTTTATGCAATTTGTCAAGTGAGAACTGAAGGTGGATTATTTTGTTTGAGGACTAACCCCTCTAATAAGTTTGTGATAAGTTTTGTGTGAAGGAAGTTTTCAAGTGTTGAGAGAACGAGGTGATGAAAGAAGATCAAGAAGGGATTAAAGCTCAAGCTTGGGGAGGCTCCCCTGGACCTCCACCAAATATTCAAGAAGTCTCAAGCGTCTAAGCTTGGGGATGCCAAGGCATCCCCTTCTTCATCGACAATTAATCAGGTCGATCCCATGAAACTATATTTTTATTCCTTTACATAATATGTGTTGTTCTTGGAGCGTCATTTATGTTTTGCTTTCAGTTTTGTTTTGTTTTGTTTTGTTTGCTGGTACTTTTCAATAAATGGATCCTTGCATTCTTGTGTGGGAGAGAGACACGCTCCGCTTTTTCATTATACACTCTGTTCTTCACTTATATGTGTAGAGTGTTTAGCTTTTTATTATCTTAGCTTCTAGCTCTCGTTTTTCATGTATCTCTTGTTCAGAGCTATTAGTTACTTGTAGTTAGGTTGTACTCTCTTGTGTTACATGCTATTTGCTTAGAGAGTTGTTTCAAATAAATTGATTGGTGTTTGCTTGAAAGGGAACTATCATGTAGGAAGTGGTAAAAGAAATTCAAATAGCATTGTCTTGAATTATTTGATGCTTGTCAATTTTTTGAGATATAAATTAGATGAATGCTTAAACTTGTGGATCATTTGCTTAAGAATGGACTAGTGGAGAAATACCGTAAAGCTTAGAATTATGATACTTGTTCTGATTGTTATTTCTCAAAGTCTAGATATTCTTTTTGCAAAGCATGTTTGGTTGACAAGGGAGACAATGTAGAGTCTAATGGTTATGCTTAATGTATATCTTGTGGTCATTCATGTATTCGGTTGTTAATATGTATTTGCTTGACACCTTGCTAAGCCTAAAAACTCTGTACTGAGAGGGAATGCTTCTCGTGCATCCAAAAACCTTGAGCCAAATATCCATGCCATTCGTGTCCACCATACCTACCTACATGTGGTATTTCCAAGCCACTCCAAGTAAATTTTTCGTGTGCTACCTTTAAATATTCAAAATGTTATTACTTCCTTTTTGTGCCTCTACTACTAAGCTCATGAGGAAGTAGTGGGTGATCTTTATTGCATTTGTTGGACAGACTTATTTCAGGACTTGTATGCTTCATCTACTTGTCCATTAATTTTGCAAAAAGAGCTGGCAAAGGGGTGCCCAGCCCCATAAAAGATAAATTACAACTTTCACCAAAAACTCTCCTCACATTTTGTTCCTGTGAATTCAGTCAAACATCTGCATGTGTAAACAAAGGAGATAAAGAGGAATGATCTGCTTGCTGCAGAAATAACGTTCCTCATGGGAGCCGCTCTTAAAAGTCTGTCTAGCAAATGTAGTAATGCATTGTTCACTATCATTCGTTGACCATAGTATGCATCTCTCAAATAAATATTTTTATGTCTCTATATGCTTTCAAAAACTAAAAAGCTCTAGCACACGATTAATCTCTGCTTCCCTCTGCGAAGGGCCTTTCTTTTACTTTTATGTTGAGTCAGTTTTCCTTTCCAATTTTATCTCTCAAGCAAATGCATAGTATCAATTGAGGTACAAGTCTACTACATGCTATCTTTATGTTTAACTGTGAAAACTTTATATTGACATTATCTTAAGATAAATAAGTTACAAGTTGAAGCTTCTGCTGAAAACTTAAATCTTCCTTTGTGTTGGTTGAGCACCTTTGCCGAAAATTTATTGCTTTGTGAACTATCAAGCATGACAAGTCTTATAATTTTCATGTCTCCAAAGTACTATCCATGAAAAATTCTTGCTTAGATGTTACACATGGTTAATCATTATTTGCTTTATGCCAACTATAGGCCATTGACTTGGATCACTTCATTCAGTTCATATGCTTTACATTACTTGATCATAATCATGTTGGTAGCATGTCACACCAAAATTATTTTGTTATCATTTACCTACTCGAGGACGAGCAGGAATTAAGCTTGGGATGCTGATACATCTCAAACGTATCTATAATTTTTGGTTGTTCCATGCATATTATATATCATTGCCACATGCTTTTATAATGTTTTTATATCATTTTGGCACATTTTTATGGAACTAACCTATTAACAAGATGCCCAGTGCCAGTTCCTGTTTTTGTTGTCTTTTTGTTTCAGAAAAGCTCGCGGGTAATTTTTTCGGAATAAGCTGCCAATTTACATGATTTATTTTTACGAAGAAACAAAGACGGAGCCAGGAGGGCACCTGCAGGGGGGCCTACAGCCCCCAGACGACCCCAGGCGCGGCCCTGCCTGGCCACGCCTGGGCGCCACCTGGCCGACTCCGGAAGCTTCTCGAGTTGCCCTTTCGCCTATAAATTGTCTTCCTCCCGAAAACCCTAGGTACCCGATCATATTTTCCAGAAAAGTTCCGAGGCCGCCGCCGTCACCAATCTTAGATCGGGAGGGTTCTGAAGCTCTTCCTGGCACCCTGCCGGAGGGGGAGATCGTCACTGGAGGCATCTACACCACCATGCCTGCCTCCGGAGTGATGCGTGAGTAGTCCACCACGGGACTACGGGTCCATGGCAGTAGCTAGATGGTTGTCCTTCTCCTTTGTGCTCCATTGTTTAGATCTTATGAGCTGCCTACATGATTAAGATCATCTTTATGTAATACTATGTGTTGTGTTTGCGGGGATCCGATGAATTATGGAGTCTTGACATTATGGTTCAGTTTATCTATGATATGTTTTATTTATGATCTTGCATGCTCTCTGATGCTTGTGTATGCTTTGGCTGAAGTAATTACTTGTGTCAGTAGAGGGAGTATTTATGCTAGATAGTGGGTTCATGCCTCTCTTGTTCGAGCTCGAGTTGACAGAAACGATTGGAACTTGTGATGTGTTGTTGCTACTAGGGACAAAACAGCGGTGTTTATTGTTTATATTGTACTCATTGCTTACATTACGCACCTTGCTTATTGCAATTATCTGTTTCTTGCAACTTAATACTTTCGGGTGACATGCTGGATAGCGATCCCGGGGTGGATTATTAGTTATAGATGCAGTTGGATAACGGTCTATGTATTTTGACGTAATGCCCATATTAAATGAAACGGTGAACCATGTGTCATGATAGTATTGTGTTGCGCCCATGTTTGTCAGTTGCCCAGTTGTAATTTGTTCACCCAACACGTTTATCTTTTGGAGAGACACCACTAGTGAACTGTGACCCCGGTCCTATTTTCCTACATTGCTTACAACCGTTGTAATAGCTTTTCGTAGTCATTTGCTCGTTGGTTTTTTTGCTCTCATAATATTTTCCATCATACGTTTAATCCTTTGTGTTCAGCAAGCCGGAGAGATTGACACCCTCTCTGTTTCGTTGGGGCAAAGTAGTTTGTTCGTGTGTGCGCAGGTCCACTTCAACAGCTCTTTTTCGGCGCCATTGCCATTGTCACTTAGCCGAAGCCTTCTCCAAGTCCTACTAGTTCGATAACCTTGGTTTTGTAATCAAGGGAAAATTACTGCTTTGCTACATGATACGCCCAAAACGTATCGGCTCTCCCGAACACTTTTGCTATTGTTTTTCCTCTAATTTGTGTGATTTGAATGCAACTAACACGGAACAACGCTATTTTCAGCAGAATTGCCTTGGTGTTTTATTTTTGTGCAGAAAGTCAAAGTTTCGGCAAAAATCCCAAAAAATCCCAGAAGTCCTATTTTTCCAGAAGACCCGCGAAGCCAGAAGACGAAGCGGAGACGGAGCACACGGGCTCCTCACCACCCCTCGGCGCGCTAGAGGTGGGGCCGCGCCCTAGGGTGGTGTGGCCGCCTCGTGTGGCCCCCGACGAGTCGACGACGCCTTTTGGACTACATATTCCCTTCGACCTAAAACGCTCGACCCCTGGACGATTTTACGAGAAACACTTCCACGCTCCGCCGCCACCGAAAACCTTAATACGGGGATCAGAAGTTCCGTTCTGGCACCCTGCCGGGACGAGGTTTCGGAGGAAATCATCGCCATCGTCATCAGCAACGCCTCTCCATCAATCATCCATGATTCCCCCATCCATGTGTGAGTAATTCCCGCTGTAGGCTGAAGGGGATGGTAGGGATTGGATGAGATTGTTCATGTAATAGATGTCAGATTGTTAGGGCATGGTACCTAGTATCCATTGTTAGTGCTATTTATCATTGTTGCAACTTGTTGTGCTTAATGCTTGACACTTAGGGCCCGAGTGCCATGATCTCAGATCTGAACATGTTATTGATTCATGAGTATAATTATGCTTTAGATCTTACCTGCAAGTTGTATGCACCTGTCGTTGTCCGAAACCCGAGGCCCCAAAGTGACAATAATTGGGATAACCAGAGGGGAAGGTTTTGACTTGAGGATCACGTGTGTTCACGGAATGTTAATGCTTTGCTCCGATACTTTATTAAAAGGGGTATCTTAATTACCAGAAGTTTCCTTAAATGGCCCAGCTGCAAACGGACTGGTAGGACAAAAGATGCCGTGCAAGTTTCTCCTTGCGAGCACGTACGACTAAATACGGAACACATGCCTATGTCTGTCTAGTACTTTGGATGCTTTGTTATTATTTACCTGCAAATGCCCTGTGTTATGACTATCACATGAGCTATCTTATTCATGCAACGCCCGTTCATCCATCCCTATGCCTACAATATTTTAATCCTGCTGTTTTCCATAATCACTACTGCTGTCTCTATTACACTGCTGCTACTGCTACTTCACTGCTACTACTGTTATATCACTATTGCTACTGATAATTTGTGCTAAGCGAGTTTACTTCCAGGTACAGCTGAACTGACAATTCACCTGTTAAGGCTTATATTTATTCTTTGGCTCCCTTGTGTCGAATCAATAAATTTGGGTTTTACTTCGCTCGAAGACTGTTGCGATCCCTATACTTGTGGGTCATCAAGACTATTTTCTGGCGCCGTTGCCGGGGAGCATAGCTTTATTTATAAGCTCATCTGAAAGTGATATTGTTCGCTGCAAGTTATTAATTATGGCGAAACCTCGTGATGAGAGGGTCACCATATTGCCATCCACTACAAGGAAAGGTACAACTCTAAACACTTCTGCTGCTCTTGATTCACCGTCGGTTATAAGTCAACTTATCACACCACCGCATACTCGTGTTTCACGTGCCACCACTGCTGAATCTGAAAATGTTCCTGATGAATTTGATGATGCTTCTACTGTGCTTGATGAAAGTTGTTCACTAGGTCCTTTTCTAGATGCCACAATTGCTAAATCTAGACAAATTGAAAATGCTGAAATGCCTAATGAGAATCATATTACACCTGTTGATTCACCTGAGTCGATAGAACATCCTAGTGATGATCTCGAGGAAGCCTATGTTGAATTAGATGATGAATTTATTGAAGAGTGCATAAATTGTGATTCTTCTAAAGATGCTAATGTCATAAGAAATCTTATTGAAAGACGTGCTGTTAATTATAAATTGTCTCCTGGTCCTAAGTTTGCTACGTCTCCCATAAATATAAAAGATAAGGAATATGATTTCTCTGTGGACCTGTCACTTATACCTACTATTGAGAAAGAACCTTTGTGAGGTACTGAAAATGAAAGTGCTATAGAACACATGAATAAGCTTTCTTCTTTAAGTAGCTTGTTTTCTGATGATGATAAGAAACGCAGTTACTTTGTTACTAAATTTTTTCCTTTCACATTAAAAGATGAAGCTAAAACTTGGTTTAATAATTTATCTCCTGGATCTATTGAAAGTCCTCTAGGTTTGATTAATGTCTTCTTCCAGAAATATTTTCGTGCTAGTGCTCAACATGCTGCTTTGCAGAAAATCTTTAACGTCAGGCAAATAAAGGAAGAGAAAATGCCTGAATCCTGGGCGAGGTTTTGTTCTTTAAATAGAGCTCGGCCTGGGCACAAACTAGCTAAAAATGAACTTCTTGATATATTCTATAATGGACTAACTGTTGAATCTAGGATCTACCTAGATAGTTGTTCTGGTTGTGTTTTCAGGAAAAGGACTCCGGATGAAGCTGAGGAACTAATGGCTAAAATAAGCCAGAATCATGAAGATTGGACTATACCTGAACCAACTCCGATGCCCACACCAAGGAAAAGAGGTGTTATTGAACTGAATGATGAAGGAATGAGAGAAGCCAAGAAATTTCTTAAGGAGAGAGGGATTAAATCTGAAGAGGTGAAAAATCTGCCGCCAATAGAAGAATTATGTAAGCCAATTCCTCACCCATCCACAATTGAGGTACATTCTCTCCAATATTTCGATGATATGGATATTCCTTATCCTAAGCCTCCTGATCAATGCTTAGATGAATTTGATAATTTTATTATTAAGCAAGATCATTTTAATATGAGGGCGCAAAATCATTTGTTAGAAAATTCTCGTATTATTAGTAATTTGCATGATGTTTTGGAAAGAACTGCTAATGATGTTAAAGGACTTGTTAAACATTTTCATATGGTTCAAACCAAATAGCAAGTTGCTAAGGTACAAAAAGATCTGCTAGCTAATGCTTCTAAAATGATGAAAACATGCTTTGGTATAGAAACTAGAGGTGGTGCTTCTACTCAGGATCCTTTGTATCCTGAAGGACATCCTAAAAGAATTGAGCAAAACTCTCAACTAGCTAATGAAACTGGTACTTCTTCTAAGAAAAAGAAGAAGAAACATAAACATGTTGTAGAGTCTCCTGAACCAATTAAAGACAAAGAACATGTTAATGATCCTAATAGTATATCTATCTCTGATGCTGAAACTGAAAGTGGTAATGAACATGCTAATGATAATGATAAGAACAATGCTCTGATAAAGAAAAGTGAAGAGGAACCTGAAAAGCATTTAAAAATAAAAAGTATACTAAAGAGATTTTATTGCTAAGAAACATGGTAATGGAGAGAACCTTGGGTGCAAAAACAAATGCCTTTTCCTAATAAGAAACATAAATCAAAGGAAGAAGAACACTATAATAAATTTTGTGAGTGGATGAAACCTTTGTTTTTGCAAATTCCTTTGACTGATGCTATTAAGTTGCCTCCTTATTCGAAATATATGAAAATATTGTCTCTAACAAAAGAAAGATTCCTAATGAGGAAATTTCTACTATGCTTGCTAATTATTCTTTCAATGGTAAGGTTCCAAAGAAGCTTGGAGATCCAGGTATACCAACTATTCCTTGTTCCATCAAAAATAATTATGTTAGAACTGCTCTTGTGATCTTGGAGCAGGAGTGTGTGATGCCTTTCTCTCTTTATAAAAGGCTTTATTTGGAGAAATTGATACCAACTGAATATCTTTGCAAATGGCGGATAAATCTACTGCTGTCCCTGTTGGTATACGTGAGGATGTTCCTGTTCAAGTGGCTAACAATTGTTTAATTTTAACTGATTTTGTTGTGCTGGAAATGCCTGAAGATGATAATATGTCTATTATTCTTGGGAGACCTTTTCTTAACACTGCAGGGGCTGTTATTGATTGCAATAAAGGGAAAGTCACTTTCAATGTCAATGACAAAGTTATATGGTGTGAATTCAATTGCAAATTTTAGTACTGTCAAAGTGGGAAGTATTGATTGTCCTATATATGACCATTATGAAGGATATCAAAATATTATGGTTGGATCAATAGCTATACAATTTAAGGTAAAATAATTGTTTCATGTAGTTTAATTCTTTTATGCCATATAAAATGTATTTGGTGGCAAGACTTGGTCAACCTTGTTAACAAATGTGTTTTAAATGCATAAAATTGTTAAACAACATTTTCTTTCCATCCTTTGTTTTACCTGCTGTTTTGTTACTGTGTTTAATTTTTTTTAGTGATGCTTTATCCCTTTATAATTTTGTTTCTACTTTATATTCATTATTTAAACACACAGAATTGCTCAAAAATAAAAGTTTTCAAA